>VUQG01012935.1:6278-35159 GCA_015106755.1 Etia nguti
TGGAGATTCAATAGTCGTCTCATGCATTCAGATTTCCTGTTAGGGGATGAATCTGAAACCCGTTTATGACAGTGATCTGTAGTGTCTGAGGATCCCACAGCTCCAGCTCTGCCAGAGAGATTATCATTCCCAGAACCACGGCTACACAGTTGAATGGCAAAGAGACAAGCTTCACTGGCAGTCAAAAGAGCACAACACCTGTATATGCTATGCAACAACCCGCTATCTAACATCCAAGGAATCCCATCAATGCACTCACAAGTAGCAATAAAAAATGCTTTCATGCCGGATGAAAATTTAGATGCTGACCGTGAATTAGATAATAGGGAAAGTTTGGGAATAATCCCCAGAAGCTGTTGTGATGTGGAGCTTTTAAGTGGACTTTGCGGACCTCCGATTACCTCAGCCTCCTGGGTTCACTGCTGACATAGTGGCTATCCATTCATGACTAAAACACCATTCAACTTGATACCAATTACACCTTTAAAAAAGACCTGATCAAATTAATTCAGGAAAATGGCATTCTAGCAAAGAATAGTAAACTCATTATATGGAAAACTCAAACTCTCATATTCTCCGCACCACGGCTAATTCAAACCTAATTTTTACTAGCCACTAATTTGAGGGTGAAGGGGTTGGGGGGGGTAGGAATTACATCTGGAGGTAATTCAATGTGTGGAACTTAGCCCAGTGGAGGCTATAATACCCCCCCACTCGCCCACACGCACAAAAAAAAGAAAAGAAAAAAAAAAGACAGACAAGACATAGAGAAGGAACTATTTAGGTGAGTGGGACTTCCGGAGCACTGAAACGACACTTCTCACAAAAATGTTTTCATTATGCTGTCACCAGACACAGGCTGGAGAGGATATAGGTGCTGCAGGCACAGACAGAGAGACAGACCGAAACACTGATAAATGAGGAAGAGGGGGAGAGTTTTTTAGGAAATGTGTGTATAAGGTGCAGGCTCCTCCAGACAGCTGCACTGGCTCAGGATTTAGCCAAGTATGTGGAGTTGAGGGAAGGTTGCGGGTTAATTTCGACTCCACCGTTGGGTGTTGTGCCCGCTGTAAAGGCTCAGAGTTTATGAGGAAGTCTCCCTCTCAAGTGACCAGCTACATCTGGGCTGCCTAAGTGGGCTGCCTAATAAATGGCACACTTTTTCAATGATCTGCAATTTCAAAGCACTGAGTAAAGGGTATCCAGCTGTATCAGTTTCACTGTATGGATGCAAACTTAGCAGCTATTTGCAGGGAAGTATTTGTGCGGAGACTAGAAGTGGTAATGTTTGAAAGATTATTCGTGATGACGCTGAAAGCAGTCACACCGCTAGAAACTGCAGGGAACAAAAATCTAAAGTTTGGCTCCTAACAATCCCTGCAGGAGAACATTAACATGTGATAGAGAAACTCGCCTCAGTCCCTTCCACACCAGAACCCCCTGCTCTTCACTTAAATCCTTTGCCATCCCTTCAACGCTAAATGTGTTTTCCAAATGAAAATAAACGGAGTCCGACTGGTTTGAGGCAGTCATACTCTGGAATATGAGATCAAATAAAGGCTTCTGTGGAGGCTGAAAGGAGAAATGAAATGGCTTCTGAGGGGGAGATGTACCGAGTAATAAAATTACTCCTTTATATCTTCCTAAACAGCACATGTTCCCCCTGGAGTGGGTGAGGGCTTCACTTCGGTCAAAGACAAGTATGCAAGTGGCAATTTTTCCTTCAGGAAGATTCCCTGATACACTTCTGGAGACTTGGCACACTGCAATTTTCTTGAAAACGAGAAACTATTTCAGCAACAAGTTAAGCGGAACTTTGGAAGTTTCACTTTGATGATGTGCTGGTACACGCTGTCATTGAAAGGTATGTTCCATTAAATTGGAACAGCAAGATGATTCATAAGCCTATTGCTTTTCAATGTGTTCAAACTAGGCTGAAATGTTCGACTGTATTTTATACTAACACATACAGTTGACTTAGAGCTGACCATGATGTACCACAAACACAGCAAATCATTTTTGGGATGAAAAATGTCTCTGCTTTGAAATTGGTTAGCTATTCCAATTATACAAGCACCACTCCATTTGGCATTGGGGGGAAAATTTACAACAAAAGTATGAGTCTAACTACTTAAAATCATGCAATTGATTTGTATTATTAAAAAGCTGGTCACAATAATATTCAGATGGACTTTTTCCACTACAGCAGAAGGGCTGTATTAGAGGAAATTTGCAATCGGAGAGAATACATTATAATTCATTATACAGTAGCTATTAAACCTTCAGTAAAAATGCTTTAGTACAAGGATTGAGCCACTTATCAGACCTACTCACTACCTTTAAAAGCTGTCCATGTTCAGTGCTCTGAGTGGCAAAAACGCAATCGCTGATGACTTTGAAAATAGGACGAGATGTACAATTTATCAAAACAGAAACGGATGGCAGGGATTTCAAAGAATCAAAAGGTTGTAACTGTTTGTTCAAAATCACAAGAGAAAGGAAGACTGCAATTTATGGAATTAGAAAAAAGAAATTCAGAAAACCATTTTTAGAAGTTATCAATAGAGTGGCACGGGTTATGCCAGCTGAAAAAAGAGACTTTTAAAAAAGAATAAGTGTCAATAAGGAGCGTGTTGTTCACAAAATGTTTTTCTTGTTTTGTGAGGCGTTCACAAGAGGCGCGCACGGATGAAAACGTTTCATCTAAAAATCTCTGCATCTTTCTAGCATCATATATAATGTGTTCTTCTAATGAGATTAATTCAAGAAAGCTACGCATCATATTACTATAGAGTCTCAGTTTGGCATTAATTAAGTTAGTGCTGCGACTATGAGTTAACTACTTCTTTGGTTACAAACATATACAAGCAGACTGCAGACTGATTAGAGCTCTCATGACACCAGGCCCCAAAAATAGTGAGCAGAGCACGCATGAGTGGCTTATAACCCTTGTCAAGCTATCATCTTGGATGACTCTTAATTTACACAAAGGTGCCCAATTATACTTGGAGGCAACATTCTCAACACCGTGCGAACTTGGGAGACAATAACTTTCTCTCTTTATTGTCATTTGCCCGTGTCGAAGCCTGTTGCCATCTATTCAAGAAGACAAATGGCAAATGGGATGTTTCTGACAGCTTAAAAGTACCCATCAGCTGCCCTTTAGACATCTCCCTGCACATCCATCTCCTGAACCTCCCCAAACAAACAGCAGGCTCCACTTCAAATACATAGCAGGACTATTAGGTAATCTTCTCTTCTTTGTTCACTCTCCCTGAGACTTGGTGACTTACCTCAATCTCTCCCTCTTCCAACTCCTGCCTTCAAGCTGACAGAACTAGTTGAGTGCACCGCAGCGAATGACTTGAAATTATCTTGTGTTTTCAGAGACATTTTATTTATCGTTATGATGATGATGGTATGGTTTTAAAGTGCGTGGGGGGAAGAGAAGAGGATGGCCGGAGCACAAGGGCTCTTTGTTTTAAGAGAGGACAAATCTGAGGTTTCCTCTTGGATTTTCAATATCCTGCAAGGTACCAAACAGTTACAGTAGTCTAGTGTCTGAGCTTTTTTTTTTTTTTTCTTTTTTGGGAAGGGAGGGGGTATAGAGGCTTGCTACGTGTGTCTGTGAATTGTTGCATGCTTCTTAGTAAAACAGCGTGCGGCTTCCAACAAAGCCTGGGAAATCAATCAATCTGCAAAGAAATACTCCATATGCCAGATGTGGCACTTGGAAAAAATAAGACTTAAAAAGACTTGGACCCACAAAGGGTTCCAAACAGTATAAAATCATGTTGAAATCAAATATTTGTTACAGATGAATCGAGCTGTCAAAGTGCTACCTATTCCACTTTGAATTTCTGCTTGTTATTTTAGGTGGCTTCACGAAGGCATAGCATGTCAGAGCTTTAAGTGTGTAAACATCTTACTCTGAAATATATCGCCACTATTTACTTTACAAGTTGCCAAGGAGAATGAAAGACAAATGTTTCATTAGCAGGTGACTTTTTTTTTTTCCTTGGGGTTTCTTTTACAAGTCTTCAGTAGTTCCGCTTCTTGACACATATACATGCATACACTGAGCATAATTATAAATGCAAGGCTTGCTATAGGGAGCTGAACTTTTCACACCTTTCAAAGCCACAAAATTGGATGGTTTTGTGGTTGTGCAGCTGCCGCTTCGCGCTAATGCAAGGCGGTGTCATATGAAAAATATTCCTCTCCCCAAACCACAGGGCTGGTCATTAATGAAACACAGGCCGCGCAGTGAGGTCATACAGAGTCTAGATTTCAGCAGCCACACTTAAAAACCGCTCAGAGAGAATAGAGAAACATGAACACAAATCAGATTCCAGCTCCAAGGACGGGGAAAATAAATAAATAGAGAAAGGCACTGGCCCCTCTCACATTTTCCCCCAGCGCTCTGCAAACAACCGTCAACTGCAGCTCAGAAACAGCTCACAATGAGAGCAGACTAAACAATCTGGTCCCGGCCAAGGAAAATGCTAAGCAACTCTGCACACAGGATGTCTCACCCTAATTGCCAACTATCAAATCTCACAATGGAATCTATCCATTTGGCAAAATCTTTACAGCAAACTTGGCAATATGTCTTTGCTTTTAAAAGTGTCAACTTTTTTGATGAAAAGGCTGGACACATAAAGATGGGGAAATACTGCTGTCAAGAATTTCATTTCCATCTTGGATTCGATGGGGGTTTGTAGAGCTTACAGGAAAACTACCAATAACGCGTGCTGAGAGGGAGAAAAACCTTTTATTGGACAAAGGTGCTAGGGGTCTTGTTAACGAGTGATTAAAATCCTCAGCATTAAGATAAACAGACTAAATAGGTCCCCAAAGATGTGCAGACTCAGGAAGGAGAGGGAGCGAGGGCAAGCCCGAGTCAGGAAGAGGGACGGACAGACTGTGTGCTGGAGTTGGGCATGCATGGGAGCGTAACTGGATCCTTGGGACTGGTATAAGAAACAGTGTTACCAGGAGGGACACGGCTCTAAACAGGAAACTAATGGGACAGTCTCCACCATCCGCCATGTGGCATTGTATTTTCCAGCCAGTCGTAGCCACGCTCACAGAAACCCCATGACTTCAAACAGCCAAAATAGCAGCACATTCATGAAACAGAACAGAACTACTGGGAATTAAAGAAGGCAGGGAAAAAGAAAACACACACACACACACACACACACACACACACACACACACACACAAAGGTAGCAGACCTCAACAGCAGATGGTAAAATTAACATTTCAACAGTTCCTTCCTTTCATGTAGGTCTCGGCAGAACTTTTTCTAAAAAAAAAAAATGAAATCCAAAAGTAAGAGGGGCTTGGGTTTTTGGTAAGATATAGTGGTGTAGAAGGCATCTGGAAAAGGTGAAGAGGAATATTGGCTTATTGCTCCTGATGGTCCACCTCTATGAAAAATTAAATAGGTCTGTTTTGCAGGTTTCCCCTCTCTAGAGTGCCCTAAGCTGTGTTATGGAAACATCATCTTGGTAATTTATACGCCAAAGAACACCTGGTGATGAAAGAAAATAAACTATTCCTCCCTTTCTTTCTCCATTTAAAACCTAACACTTTGACTTTGCGTTCTCTTCCTTTGATGTTTCCTTTTTCCATCTTTTTAATGTCCATCCATTTGGCTTTTTTTGCAAGAAGTTGGCATCTATTGTAGAGTTAAGTCGTTCACAAAATGCTTGTCAGATTTCATTTTGAAGTCTTGATAGAAACTTCAAAAGGTGCTGTAAAGATGTTATCGTGGAGAGACGGAAAGACTGAGGCATCTCTAATAAAGACCCAAACAATGGACAGCCTCTCTCATTTCCAACCCTGTCCAATGGAGCGTCTCAGTAGTACCCATTAATTTGGACACAGTTCTGGCTAAATTACATGTGTTCCACCTCTGTGACATTTTAAATGCAATTAAAAGCTGGTTATGGAAGTGTGCACGGACTTCCCTGTGATGAAGGGAAATCACTGACGTGATTAACATGCAAACGAGCTCATGCTGGCAGACTAGATTGGGGTTTGAAAACCTCAATTACTTTTGTGTGATTATCTATTTACCAGTACACAGATTTCCATTTCTCATCTCCAGCCGAGTTCCCCATGCACGAGCCTCAATTATACGTGGCACACCTTTATTTATGATGCGCGCGATGCTGAAATACAAGCTGTAGTTATTTTTTACTGTGATATATTGCTTCTTTACAGGCTGCTCGTGAAGCAGGACCACCAGATCAAGACTTCTTAATGTTGAGCAATTTGCTTTGTGAGCACTTAATATGATCTTGATCCCCCAGCGCCCTACACACCTCTAATCCATCCATCCAACCCCTATTTAAACTCAGCCTAAGTCTCACTCTCTGTGAGAGAACAGGAAAACTAATGGACAAATGGTGGCCCGAGTGGAGGACTCTTAACTACAGTTTTAGGCTTGAATATGTTCTATTTCTTTCAACTCATAACTACAAAGTAAGAAATATCCCTGTTAAATAACAATAAGAACTGGCAACTACTTTTTACAGTGTAAAACCACAATTTATAACAAAAATGATCAAATTTACAATCTAATAGTGACAGATATTTGGTTGCATGCATATATTATATAATATTCTTTATATATTATTGTAAAATGTTTTAAATACTATAATAAACACATCATTCATAATGCTAAAAATTCTCACTTTGCTTGACCTTATTCATGAACCCTACATTCAGTGTCTTGTCACTCTTGAACAATGAGAAGAAATTGTGTGGTGTAATAAACCATGATCCATTACACAACACAATTCTAGGAGTTTTATCCAAAATATTAGCAACAGTAAGTCTAAACATTAAAAAACTGAAAAACACCAGTTAATTATTGATGTTGACTTAAATATTTACATTCCCACAGGTGAACCATCTCCTGGGAATATTTAAAACTTATAAGTTAATTTCTTTTCTAAGGGTTTGACAAATGACGTCACAGAATTTGACGCAACATGATTTTGCACTGAGTACACTGACACCAAAGTCTGACTCACTGAAAAAAAGCCCTTTTCAAAACACTTTGAGTGGTCAGTAAGACCAGAAAAGCACTGCATAAATGCAAGTACATCACATGGAAAAAAATTATTGTATTAGCTTCTAAGTAGCTTTCTAATAATATGTTTTTCCCCCAAAGGTCTTGGCATTTACAGTAATAAATTGTACCAGAAGAACTGTACATTACCATACAAGATTCCCACATTTTTCTAATCAGCAACGTTATACAGTAAATCACACTGCCTGAAATGAAAGCCTTAAAAAGTGTCTATTAGTAAATGGTGAGGTCTAATATGCAGTCTAGGGGTATGTGGTGATTAATTGAGTACAAGGACAAAACTATATCAAGGAAAGAAATTAACTCGAGGAATGTCTTATAGTGTGCATCATCTTGCTTGGAATGAGTAGAAGAATTTATAGCAACACAAGTGGAATGCATGTGGATTCATTTAAACAGCGAAGCAATCACAGAATCTCTACCATCTATTGTATTTTTTTTTTTGCAACTTTAAGAAAAAGAAGCATCCAGAAAAACAACAAGGAGTAGTTTAATAAACTATTTTAGTAACTGGATCAATGCGTACTTACATTCAAACCATTTTATCTGTGGGATATTTTTCTTTTTAAATAATATAGTGCACATTTTATTTTATTTATTTTTTTTATTGCCAGTGTTCTGCCAGTTCCTCGGTGCCCAGGGACAGAAGGAAAGAGGAAGACACGTATCTCTGGCATAGCCAGACTTTTCACATTGTGCCCAGCATACATAAAACATGCCCTGTTGCTTCAGCTGGAGCAAAAAGGAAAACAGTGCCATCAAGTGAAATATTTGAGGATTCCTCAAACACCTTTGCAGACAGATTTATCATGTCATCAAAGAGAAACCAGAAGAAGAAACTGATGTCCTTTGATAAACTTTAATTAAATTGATTTATTTATCCAGAATAAGAGATTGCTTCTCTTGTCAAAATGATAGCTTGTCACTGTTAATCATATTGAGCACATTTTAACTTTATACTTAAAAAAAAGTATAATTCAAATGTATTTGGTTCCTCTGCATGCTTTTAAGAATAAATAATCCACAAATGTGTACTCTGAATGAGAATGTTCAGCACCTCCCACTCAACTAGTGAGACGATAAGACAAGGATTAAACATGGTGCTTTGCTGACTTCATGTTCAGAATCCTGTTCGAGGTACGTCAGGAACAAAGGGAATCATTATTACTATTTGAACTCAGTTGCCAGGACTTGACTACACCATTGGTATAAGGTTGCTAGAGTAGGGAGGAAAAAAAGAAGCAGTGGATACAGCATATTGAGTGAGTGAAACTGGTGGTGATGGCTAGAATCATGAGTGAGAGAAAATAAAAGAGAAAGGGAGAGGGAGAGCTTAGATAATAGCAGATAATGGACAATTAACTCAGGCTAGTAGTGCTTGCTGCAGTGAATAGCAGCTTCTGGTGCAGCAAGTCCCCGATCACCACTCAGCCATATTCACACTGGGAATACAGGCAATATCAAGCTGCAGGCTACTGGGCCTCAGAGGTGTACACGCTGCATTAGCAATCTCCACAATGCCTTCAAACAAAGCACGATACCAACAAAGTGTCCCAAAGTGCAAACGCAAGCACTCTACTGATGGGAAGTCTGCGGTGCCATAACCTTATTCATTGTTTCTTGTCCTTTCACCACCAAATAAACCCAGGAGTTATAAATCCATTTTTAAAAAGTGACATACCATTCCTGTCTGCAGACATTGAAATTAGCATAATTAAACCTATATAAAAGCTAATTGCATAAATAAATGAGTCAATGTCACCACTGTGCATCACAGGAACAATGCTTGTGTTCATATCAGGGGCCTCAGAAGTGTTTTAACTTCCCAATCAGCCCCCTACTCCCTTCAAACTCCATCTAAATCTATTGATCTGTGAAACACGGGGACTCAGGGGAGGCAATTCACTTAATATCATACATCTAATGATGAGATGAATAACGATTATACCATTTGGTAATTAAACGTCTTACAAACCATTTAACTGACTGTGCGTCTGCAGGGGTCGCTGGAGGTCATAACGATTGTTTTTCATTTCTTGCTCGGCACGAAAGCAGGAGACACGCAGGAGGCAGAGCTGGGGGTTGGTGGTGGTAGAAAACAGTGCATGACACAATGGTGAAAACACACTAATGATTGTTAGCAGCTATGGCACTAATCTCTAAAGCTGTCAAGACTCTGAAAGGCAAATAGTACGGCAGGGCAAAGGAAACGAGGAAAATAAAAACAATAAAAAGGTTTGGCTTTTCATTCTTTGAAGTTTTATATTTAGAAATCTCATTACCGCGCTTGTTTTTTTACACAACAAAAGAGATATTTACCAAATGTACTGCCAATCCTGAAATAAGGGTGATCTAAAAAAGAAAAAAAAGTCCCTTTATGTATAGTCACCTTCCATTTTTGCAAGAAAATACAAGGTGTCTGTACATAAAGGCGTGTTTAACACATGCTCTGAGCCAATTTACTGTCAACATCCACAACCCTAATCCCTACTTACAGGCAATAATTACCCAACGGTGCTATATCAGTGTGTTGTCAAGCTCTGTACTAAGCTTATTTTTTCAAATATACTGTATACACTAAGTACAAGGATGACAAGAGGGTCAAGTAAAAGAAAAGTTCTCAAATGATTTTAAAGGTTGCAAAACCTGCACACACACACACACACACACACACACAAAAAAAAGTCTAATCACTTGGTAGAGCCAGCCTCTCCTTTATCCTCAGTGGGCTCACAGCGTGTGTTTCTGTCGCTGGCTCAAGCACATTCACACAGCATTTAGTGATAGAGGGATGTGTCTCGTGCTCCTGGTTCCTTATTGAATGATAGCTAGTAAACATTGTCATTCCAAAGAGAGACAGGATTAAAGCCTGCTTTGCCCATTGAGGGGAACAGTATGCGAAAAGAGAAAGGGAACAATAGCCAAATGGAGGACGGTATCACAAGGGTCCAATGTCTGCTGTGATGAATATGTGGGAGATTATAACCCATTCCATCATTTCCATAATGTAAAATTCTTTCTTTTTCACCCGCCAACTATTCACTAAATAAATGAGAAAACTATCACCCGCACAGCAATATTTGACAAAAGGCAGAAGGGAGGGAGACCGAGTTTTGAATGACCCCCGTGCCTTTGACAATATAGGCGCTGTCCGGACACATTCGGAAGCAGCGGAGTAAGACCTGGTAGAGTATTTATCATTGGCCACAATGCAAATGTATTACCATGTCACCAATACCACTTTACAGCACAGAATGGAACTATACTGAATACAGGAGAGTTTTAAATAATACCAGGTGAAAATATGAATGGAGGGCTCTATTGATGTGTGGCTTTAATACCTCACGAGTATTCTAAACTGAGGGATCATTCAGTGGACATTGGTTTAAAACCCTGCAGCCACAAAGAGTCAGCCCTCACATTTAACCAATATGCTAACTAGCCTAGCTATTAAGTCAGTCCAACAAAAATAATTCGAATTGGACTGACTGAAGTCAGAAGGGTCTTTCAAAAGGGTGAAGAAAAGAAAACTTCTGGAAAGAAAAGTATAATTACAAAGTTCAGACGAAAGAGAGTGCTAATAAATGAAGATGAAAAGCTTTTAGCCAAGCAGCAACCTCCAGGCCTAAAGAAGGAAGCCAAAACCTGCAGTTCCTCAAAAAGCCATTTGAGGCTGGCTCCAAAGGTGGAGGAATGAATACTCACTGCCACACGAAAATCTCCCACATTAATGGTTTAAAGTTATGCATTTTAAATGTTTTGGCTGCTTTCACTGGAATATGCTATCTCTGATTTCTGACAAAGGCAGCTGTAGCTGGTAACTGTCTCTTAGCATAACCTTTATTAGTTTGAATCACTTGATCATGTTTGCGGTGTGGGGCCTTTTGGAGCACTTTAATGAAATTAACTGACAAATAATACGGGTTGCTTTCTGGTACCAACCATACAACAAATCTGTGCTACAGTGGTTGAAATTATTTTTGTAGTTATTTTTTTATTTTGCTGTGCATTAAATAATAACATCTGTATCTATGTCTGGCCTCCATCGTTTTAACCAAACTTACTAGAATTAGCTGCCAAGTTAACCTTAAATGTTCTTGTGTAATATATTGGCTTCTATCCTCCAAAAATAATCTGGCACTGGTTAAAAGCTAAAATCAAAGCTTCATAACTGGACTTTACAAACTCATTGGATGACATAATTGTGGTTACGGCCATCCTTTACATACAGTCCAAGGTTTCTGGCTGTGGGTACGCTGTGAAATATGTGAAAGCTACCTGGTTAAGCATGACTTACTTACCTGCTAGGAAATTCAGTAAGTAAAGGATAAAATGTCTTTTCATAAGATCTTAAAATAGATACTAACAATAGACTCTGTGCTTGCTATATAATCGACCACTTGACTGCAGATCCTTGAGTCCAACTGTTATTTTTCTAGAGAGCTTCTCAAAAAACATTAAACTTGTGAAATTCCTGAGCCATAGAAAATATCTCCGCGCCCTAGCTCTGCTCACACCTCAGCCTCGCTGACATCTCTTCAGCCATTCGCTTGATGTGTGAGTGTGTGCGTCTTTGTGTAACTGAAAGAGAGAAAGCCTCTGCCAGTCTACATGCATGTGAATGTGTGTGTGTCATTTGCGAGATCTCAGCAGTCTATTCCAGAGATTTCTCCCATGGTAGCCCAGTTTATTTACTTTATCTACAATATAATGCTTCAGTGAACATTAGCAACTTTGAGACACAAGTTTCAATCAGCCATCCAGCGGCGGTGCAAGCAAGCTCGTGCGTGTGTTCATCCAGGTGCAGAGAAAAGATGAACACCACCGCCTCTTTGGCTTTAAAGTCAAAGGACTGACAAAAGAGGTCCCAAATAATTCAAAATCAAAACGGACAGCGGGAAAGGAGAGAGAAGGAAACAAAAGAATAGTAGAAAAGCAAAAACAGTGAAGAAAGCCAGAAAAATAAACTGTACAGGACAGTGGGGAGAAGAGTTAGGGAAGGGAGGTAGGGGTGAATTTTTAAAAAATGACTGAGAGAGAAGTTAAATAAAAATGATTCTATGTTGAGAAATGGGAAGAGGAAGAAGGACAGACAGGGAATGATAAAAAGAGACAAAATAAAAGAGAAGGCATGGGAGAGAGGAAGAGAAAAAGAAAAGGAGGGGAGACAAGATGTTCTCCCTGGGTAATGTGGAGGGGGTCTTGTCCAATAAACACAGGTGAGCAGCTCGACAGGCCAGGACCACCAAGCTGACTGACAGCTGAGAGCTCTCACTGACCGCCAGCTTTATGTTACATGACACGAGGAGTGCAACTCATCAGACAAAGAGAAACTGCCTGCACCTCTCAGAGTGCGGTAGGGAGAGGGTGGAAAGCACACACGTACACCCACATGCGCTTTTGCACGGCTGTTTAAAGCGGCATCCACGTACCGTGGCTGCAAAGTTGCAAACGCAAAAATACCCACTCTCTCATATGACCAGACAGGAGGAAAGCCCTGCCATTTTCCTTCACAGGTGAGCAGAAGAAGGAAACACCCCGGTGCTCCAGTTACTTAGCGGGAGAAAGTGAGAAGTCGTAGGGTGGGGGGTAGGATGTATGCTGTGTGCCGACTGAATCTTTTCCACATGACGGGCCTCGGGCTGTTTTTGTCAACTGCACTCTTGAGCAGCAAGGAGTCAGGTAGTGTGACCACATGATTGCCCAAGAGGCACTGCGGTGAGAGGGGGAGAAATGGGGGGAGAGAGAGAAAGTGGAAGGCAAGAGGAAAGCAGAGAGAGAGGGAGAGAGATGGAAGGAGGGAGAAGGATCGGGGGCCGGAGACAGGACCGATGCAACACGCATGATGAGGTGTAATCACAAACCCCATTCAGAGTGCAGTGGAGTTTGTCAACATACACACATTCACATTCCACTGTCTGTCAGCTCCATGACCCAAATCGAGCATGCTGTGTGAGTGTGTTTTTCCACACACATGAATACTTTTTGCCCATTTCGCCTCCAACCAGGTAGCAGCGGTTGCACTGTCTAGGCTTGTGGTTTGTGGTGAGGAAGTCAGATTCCAAGCTCTTGTAGGATTTCGCTGCCGCCTGTATCCCTTTTCAAGCTGCGATCAAATGATCATTACGAACAAAGGACTTGGCTTGTTGCCTCTGGAGTAAAAGCTTTTTCAGTGGCTGTGACCGTGTGGTTTGATTTGAAACTTTTACTTTGAGAGAAAGTGAGGGGGGGGGGAAGAAGATGAAGAAAGTCTTATCATAGAGAGGAATCCTAACATTAATTAAAAACAACAAAACTGAGTCATTCAAATAAAAAAAAACAACCTAAATGTAGTTATGACAGACTTAAGTTAACAAAACGAACGTGCAAAAAGTTAATTGTAATCACATTTAAAATAATGTTTGATTTTTAGTGTCTCTCAAGAATTCAGGAACAACTTCTTGGCAACTCAGCTATTTCCATGTACTGCACCTTAGCATGCAGACCCTTACATAAACAGAACTCATCAGCAGGTTTAAAACACTGTAGGATTTAGTTTATGTCACGATGGCGATATCCCTATAAAACACTGTGCTGGGAAGGGCTAACATAAACTTTAGACTATTTGTGCAGGCTGAAAAATGAGGCTGCGTGACAGCTTGGTGATAACACACGAGTTCAATCTGTCAAGACAATCAGCATTCAGACCTTGGGAGAAGAATGCGCGACTGTGTGCGACCGACTCACTGGACGCGATCACCTGCGAGCGAAGCCCACTCATAATTCGTCCCACCTGAAATAAGGAGTTCAAACTAAAGTCAGGCCTCTCTGATGTCATGCCTGCCTCAGGTTGGGTTTCACAATAATCTCAGGCTCTTGGAGAGATGCCATCAGGCCCTGCTTCCACGCCCCAAGATTTTCTTGAATTAAATTGCAAGGAAAGAATAACACTTGAAACAGTACATCTTTGCTCCCTTTTCTTCAGAAATTAAGCTATCGCATGCGGTATTTCCAACGAGTAATGTCTAATATGACGCACACACATATATACAGAACTATTGGAATGGCCCCAAAGTATGCTGAGGCAGGCCACCTTTGCTGAGGGAAATTATTATTTTTTTTCCTGCATTAAAATTTCTTAAATTACATATTCTAGATTCAGATTCATCCGTTTATATTAGAATGAAGATTTGGCAATTTATAATCAACTGGATAACAGATAGCATGAAAGAAAAAGAGGGGAATACCGCAGAGGATCAATAGAGCCATCTTCTTCTGAGGTAATGACGGCAATACTCATTCTGAACCTCCTTGCAAACTTCATTCTCATAGCAACTGTGCACTCAGGACAAACATTCGCCGTGCTATTTCTTTTCTTTACTCATCACCCAACATCCTCCATCTCCACATCCTCTCTTGCTTTTTTACTCTGTCCCTCAGTTATTTCCTTTTTAGATAGATGTGAGTGAAATAAATACCCGATAGTTGCTAGGAAAAAAGTATAGTGTGGAAAAAGAGATTAATCTAAAATGTTTATACTGAGAAGGGGACCTGGACTGAATTCCATCTTCTTCTTAAACTGGGTTTTATATGGAGCATTCACACCAGTTAAAAAGAAGAGAAAAAATTGCTGGAAATATAAATGTCAGGTATGCAAAAATAATTCCTTCATGGAAGTAATGTAAGAACAGGACATCTCCTAATCAGAGAGCTCAGCAAAGGGCAAGATGTCACTGGCTTTTCTTCCAATTTGCTCACAGTATGACACAATCAGACCCTAAACCAAACTTCATTAAATCGAAAAATGGAAACTGGGGAACTTCCAAAAAACTTTCAGCTTCTCCCCCTCCCTCTTTCCTAAGTGTGAAGACAAAACAGTGGACCATAGAGAGAAGGGCGCATGGAGAACGGCAGCAGATCCTTGGGAGTAAGTGCAAAAGTGAGAAAAAGGGGGAAAGAAGGGAAAGTAAACCTTTGATGAGTAAGACTTTTTTTGTTAAGCGATGGAGCTTAACTTTAAAATATTCTGGGTGGCAGTGAATGGGGGATTGACCAATGGCCCTGATCTCAGCCACACACGGGGGCACTGGGGTTAATGGTGGATAAAGATTAGAAAAAAAAGAAGGGTTGCTTTGCCTGATATCCATCCACCCCCACACACCGACCCTGCAGTTTTCACCTTCTCCACCAATCCCAAATCAGCTAGACAATGGAGGCTGCCAATGGGGAATGATCCAAGTCCCTTTGATTTCTGCCTCTACCCCCTCGACTGCTCTGAGTGCCCAGGGTAAAGACCCGTGGAGGTTCCCTGTTTGCCCACTCACAGGGACGACAGTTAGCGGGCTCAGAGAAACCATTTGAGGATTGAAAATGGTATGACAAGAGGTCTCTGATCTATGACAAGAAATCAATTTCAAACTGGAAATGTGCGCAGAGAGCTGTTCAGACTGAGCTGTAGCTTCTTTAAAGTAGCCAAAGATATGCTTAATTGCTGTAGATTTTTTATATGTGTCTATGGTGGAAGTGCAGCTTGCAGTGTTGGGGCAATTACACATTTTTGCAATGATTAGAGGGACATTTTTAGGCTAGCAGATATGCAGTAAGAGTTCATCTTTGAAGATTTAACTGAAAACTGGACAAATTAAGAAGTAATGTTTAAATCTCTTTTAGGTGGAAAAAGAAATCTTGACTCTGTTTCACTCAGGAATGAAAGCAGTGTTGGGAAGGTGGAAGTGGTCTTGCACCCAAGATGCTGAGCTCCTTTGCTTATGTGCACACACTTTAATCATATTTTAACCTCAAAGACTCTACTTCAAGATGGTGTTTTAAGAAAAACTGACTTTTTCCTTTTAGAGTGTGGATTGAATAGATTTTAAAAATTGATTCAAAGCAAACAGACACAAATTTCTAGCTTCAAACAATAAATCAACCACAGAAAAAAGTTGTTTTACTTCTTTTGGAAATGAACCAGATTGGCACCAAAATTTAATAGCTCCACCTCGACAAGTTTATGCATTGTCTTGCAAAAAAGACAAACATTCCTCCATCTTTGGCCTTGACAGAAGAATTGTGGCATTTAATTAACTGCAATAAATAAATGCCTATTGCATTATGTAAAATGGCAGATTATCATGTGCAACCTTTATACAACAGTTGTGCTTTTTCTTTTTAATAAGGTCACAATAATACCCTCCAGACCATATGACCAATATCCATAAGAAAATGATACACTGATACGTACACTTTTCTCATACCCCGCTCTGCTGATTTGTCATTTCAGCACCCAGGACTGTTTCTCTAAAGCCAAACCCCATCAGCAGTCATGACTGATGTGCCTCATTACAGTGGACACATTAATCTGAAAGAAAACACAACACCAGGCATGCAAGGACAATGAAAACTGCTTTCACTTACCACTTTGCACTCTACAGTGTTTGTCGTCTGCTTTTTTCTATGGGTGCACTGTATACATATTTCATCCCTAAAAAGAAAAATAAGAAAGATGTCAGACCATGAGAAGCACACTGAAAAAAAAAAACAACAAAAAACTGCATTTGTCTAGACATGCATTGAGCAGATACTTTGTAACTGACTCAAATAGCTAGAAATAGCTGGATTTGGAATCTGAGGCTACGGGTTGATCTGTGGGCTCCATTTAATTTAATGCAACACAGTATTAGAGCTAATAACAAAGGGTCTGATGTTTGCAGGTATTTCCCATTCCCAATTTTTTTAAGTTCTGTTTGGCTGCTTGCATTGTGATTTCATTGTAAACAAACATTTTTCCAGTGAACTATCAATGACAGAAAAACTGTCAGCTTCGCTCTCATAAGCTCTGCTCTGTGTGAGAAGAGAGGAGCACACAATGTGACACGGACGGTGAAACAGAGAGCAGAGGAAGGTAAAATGCAGTAAAGATACGCACTAGGCTGGAATAAAACATGCAAATAAACTAGGTTTACAAAATAAATAAATGTTTGGGGTTTTTTTAATCATAAATTTTTGTTCCTCGTTTGTTACTCTTCATAATGATTTCCAATTCACAAAATTCTTTTAAATAATTATTTGTACAGAAAAAAATTTGACCAGTGGATTGCCACCTGCTGTGTTCGCCAATATATAGAGATACAAGTGGAATACACCGAATTTAGGGACAATATAACCCTCTTCAATTTTTCCATTTCAGTTTTGCTACAAATCTCAATCAAGACATCAATTGCAAAAAAAAAAAAAGAAAAAGAAAAAGTTAAAAAAAAGAAAAAGAAATCTAAGCTTGCTCACATTTGTCAGCCATAGTGCATATCATAACTTCTAAGTAAGAGTAGATTGAAAATCCTTGGGGTGTGAAAACCAAACAGGCACAACTGAAAGGTTGCCCAGTGGAGGGGGAATTCTATCAAGGTAGACAAGATGAAGATTTGTTACATTTGAGGAGGAATGGGGCTCCACTGACCTCTTCCAGCCACTACAATCACCCTAACACGGGCAGGCTAACAATACCGTAACACTATCAAGCACAGACTAAAAACAAAGACACAGTCATTGCATGCAAACACACAACTGTTTTGCAAAAGAGTTTTACTCTGAAAGATTAATTGGCCTTAGGAATGCACTGTGTACTTTTAATTTTAACACAGAGCTTTGAAAATACATGCTGCTCTAAATCCCTCCCAAGTTCCAGGATGCTTTGGCCGATGGACATGAAGGGACTATGTTCAAATACTTACCCTCAGGGAGATAACTTGCTGTTGTTGTCCGTCACAGGTGGGGTAGCAGTCCAGCAATGTCAGCTCTCTGAGATAAGAGAAAACAAAAGCACACTGTTAGTCCAAAACTACTTTATGACACACTGATTTTTTTTCCCCCTAGGAACATTCATTGCTGGAACTAACAAGTGTGGGCTAGATGGCTTATTGCATAACTATTTTCTGTAAGGTTTGTAGGTGAAGGCAGTAAACTTTGTGACAACAAAGTGCACCTGGATTTTTGCTGTGAAGCCTGAGAGCGTATGTGTGTGGGTATATATCTGTGTGTAAATGCATGCACCAACAGGCAATGTACGGTACAGTACACTCCCCTGCCCCCAAACTGCTCAATCTCTGTAAAGTTAAAAGGCGCAGTGCCTGGAAGCCTCTGGCTCTCAACGCCAAGTAAATCACACCGTTAACCTGACACGATTGATTTCTCATATACTTCCATTCAGCTGTCTGAATCTAAGTACACATGCTATGGTATCCATATAATTTAGAGGCCATTAGCATTGCTGATTTTTGTGTTAATCACACAAGTACATTTAGAGAATACAACGCCACATCTGCAGCTACTGATTGATCTGGACAATTTCATTGCACATGAATTACATTTAGAGAACTAGGGGCTAATAACAAGTCCCCAGGAGCATCAGGGAGGCCGCTTTCTACTGCTGGGGGCACGAGGGGCACGAGGGGCACGAGGGGCACAAAATGGCCTGGATGTTCCTCTCTGGGATGTTTTTTTATTCCTCTCCCTTTTATTCTCCCAGAATTCCAATGACCCCTACAGGCAACCAGCGACTGCTGAATCCTAAGGAATGTGCTCTCTGAACTGTGCAAAAAGCCTGGAGCTCAAAGAGCACAGCTGAAAACAAAAACATGCCAAATGCTATAATTTCTCACTGTTTTGAGTTTGTGGAAAAACGTTGCACATATTGCTGCGCAATATTTGCAAAGAATGGGGTAAGAAGGTTTAAGGCTTGGGGGGTGAGCACCAACCAGTGGACTGGATATTGGGAAAACCGACATGAAAGTTTTAGAATCCCAATAATAACGATTGTTTTAATGTGTATTTAAGTAGAGTGAAATTTCTACTTGGATGGGATTACTACATCTGAAAAAGCAAATTTTAGATATAATATAGATAAGCTACTTTCAGCTGCTTCCTTATTCACAAAGGGTTGCCACAGCAGGTATCTCCACATGTTTGATTTGGCAGATTTTTTAAACCTGATGCCCTTCCTTTCACAACCCCGAAGGGACTTGCGGCTCCTGGGATCACACCGAGGATTCGTTCCCTGTTAGGCGAATGTGTAAACCACTACACTTAGGAGCCACTTTAGATATAATATAGATATAAAATATAATTTTTAGATAATGCCCCCCACTTCTCTTAAATCATTTGCTCCTGGGTAGTGTTCCAACATCACAGCACCCTGTGGCCATGCAGATGTTATATTTTATTCAGTGGAAAAGCATTTGGAATGCTATTAGTCTGCATGACCTCCAATTCGTAGGGATTTACAAATAACACACATGTCTTTATGCCAAGTATAAAACCATTGGTAAATTCTATCAACTTATAAATATGGCAAAAGCATTCAACTATTCATGAAGGTCTAATAATGCTATAGGCTGATATTTACATAAAGTGCTTGTGCGCTAAGTCAAGATAAACTATTTAAGACCCGGACCACAAATACCTCCACACAGCAGAAAAAGGAGGGTCCTGCGATGAAAGAGGACATTATGCTAACAAGTCAGATTACTGTACACAATAACTTTATCTTAAAAGTAAATACCATCCTTGGTGTTGGAAAGGGGGGGGGGCGCGTTATGGAAAGTCACTGGCAATATTTCTGTGGGGACCAAATGCTCCTTATCAGTGTTAGTCGAGCAATTCAGGCCTGCCTGAAGAAAGATGAGTCTTCAAACTCATTCTATTCATGGTCAGACGTGTAATTACCCTCAGCTCACAGTCTAGACGTAACCGCTTTCACAGTATTTAAGACCCCCTATGCAACGCACGGACGCCGGCTCCTACCACCAAGCCCTGCACGTTAAATCTGTGGGCAGATAAATTAGCGAAGAATGCAATAAAATAGACACAATGAGAGGAACTTTATCCTCCCCGCTGCTAAATGAGATTTCTTTGAAATGCAGATCAGTGGCTCTAGATTAGTGAATTTTAGCTGCTGTCAACATCATAACAAAATACAAATGCGATTGTTCGCTGCTGCCTTATCTCCTTGCTTCCATCTGCTGGCTGGTTATTTACTCCCCCCTGATTTACTATGCAGATCTAAATAAGTCGCATCAAAAGGAGGGCTTACTGCACAATGGCTTCTTAAGCTTCTACATCAAGGTATTTGAAAAACCGGTAGTCACATGAAAAGGCTGCCCATCAAAGGCACATCTCTAATGAACTCTCCCATATCAGAGGGGGCTTGTGGGGCCTGGCTTTAATGCCTTCTGTGAGAGAGGAGCAGAACTACAAATCAGACCCACCAAGCCATGGCAGAGAAAGGAGGAGGACAGAGAGTGGGAGAAAAGAAAGGAGGAGAAGGAAGAGGAAGACAGCAGTTATCTGATGAGATTAACTCAGCAAAGGCACTAGTCCTGGGTCTTTCCATCCATCTAACTCTTAAGTGTAGGCTGATGAAGGCACTTGTGAAAAAGTTCAAGAGAGCACGTTACACTGAATTCAGCGACAACACACCAAGGTTAACTACTTAAAATAAGAATTTGTATTTTAAAATAACCTGTAATCTCAAATGTTGGTAGATACATTCAGTGTGAGTGTAAATGTAATGCCTTAAAGGCCTTTTAAACAACTGTAATAAAAGCAAGTCTGAATATTCCAAGCATCTGTTTAAAATGACCCATCAATCCAGTGATCAAAGGAAGATATAAACTGTCAAACACAGGAAAGGAAAACATACTGTGTTTTCCCCCCTTCTCATCCTCCGCAAGTCTGCAAACAGCTTTAGTAATCTCAAACAGAGCTTTTGCATTACGCTCCTGCAATAACCTTTAATTTCATGGTGTATTTGTTGCATTCAGCACACAGGCAGGATTACAACTGACAATCTTCAGACTTATACGGGAAAAATAAACTGCATGAAGAGATCATGATCTTGAGCCCCCCACCCCACCCCACGCTCCCAAACACACCGCCAACCTGCTTTGTATCCCTATGTCTGGTTGAAGGGGAGACCCCCACCAACAAGCATGCAGTTTTACCAGTGAACAATTAGCCCCGGAGCAAGAGCAGGCCCTGCACTGGCACATGTGGTTAAGAGACGAGCGCTGCGGGAGAGCGCCAGATGATGAAGGGATGAGGTTGGGAAGGGGGAGTAGAGGGGTACCCCCACCCCATCCCGGGTGAAGGAGGCGAGTGGCGCGTGCCAGCCACACGTGTGCCAATTTTTGCCTTCCTTCATCATTGACTTACGGATCCTCTTAAAGAGAAGATATACATATAAAATAGAGAGTGGGACTTTCCCCCCTCCTTACATCCAGGCCAACTTTGTCCCCAAATTTTAGGAGCCCACCCCGAAATTGAGCTGTGATGTAAAGACACCCAGTGGTTAAGTCGCTTGTGCTACAGAAACCAAACTTGTCTTCCCTCCCCTCACCCTGCCTCAAGCATCTTTCTACAGTGCAGCGTGCCAACTGGGCCCAGTGCCAGTCGCATTTGCAACCACAAGGGACCCCCGTCTTTTCGCCTTGCCTAATGAAATGACAAAACAACAGATTTGCATATGCAGAAACAGGTGTTGTAACAGGTTTGACTCCTCTTGACCCGAGCCGTGTTAAAGAGAGAAAATGCTAGAGAAAAAAAGTTTATGGCCAACAGCTGCCTGGAGGTATTTAGGCTCTGATGGGCACTCAAGTCTGCACCATCTGCCCTGCCGCTTGCCAGGAGTGACAATCTAAATTAAAAACCACTCATCAAAAATCGTAAAAATAAACCATTGTTTTGTTGGGTCCATATGTTGTGGCTATTTTACTTCATTCTCAGAGAGTTGCATTTGAGGCTGAGCTTCATGGCCTATAGCTGTGATCCAGGGAAAATCCAAAGAGCCACACAGTAGCCTGTAATTACCCTCCCACCGATCTGTTGCCTTCAAACCAAAGCCCTGCGTCATCCTCCACAATATCCAAGTCCATCCTCTCCACATTACAGAGGAGAAAACCTAGAAGAGCCCGTGTGGTGAAAACATGGCCATTGTTTAGAGTAGGATTAGGGATTGCCGTCCAGGAGCACGAGCCGGGTGTTCAGATGGTGAAAGAAAAGAAAATCACTACGCTGTACTTGCTCTGAACTTGATAACTGCTATTATGTTTTATGCAGATTTACATTTGCATTGCCAGAAATAAAAACTGTGGTGGAGAGTGCGCGGTGGCGAAACAATCCAAAGTTAAAGCGATGCATTTCTGGAAATGTCAAACGTCTCCCTTCCACGTTTTGACCAAATTATGTCCTGACTCAAAGGGCCTGACTGGGAACATTCTCTTTGTCCTTTTGCTGAAAGACACGGCTAGTGTACAACACCAAAGCTATGCCCAGCATGCTTAACACCACTGCAACCCAACCCCCCACTACCATTTTTTCCCCCCTGTTTTTATTTAGACGGGTGAGACAGAAGGAACAAACCTGAGACAGTCGTGACCCTGCACGAGTGCTGTAACTTGTTCTAGAGCTATGCCAGCAGAAGGCAGCACCATATGCCCTCAGCCCCGAGCTGGATGCTCTTTCTGCAGCCTAATGTGCCTGTCAAAAATTGTTACTGTCATGACCCCCCCTCTCTTTCATGTTTTTCCCCCCTACACACACAACATGTTTGAAATAAACATTTTTTCCCTTTTTCTCTGTGTCTCTTAGGGTAAAGAGGAAAGGTCCTTCCTCTGTGAGGCACGGTGTGTTTTTGTTTCTAAACAGGATAAAACTCATCAATACAAACCATTCTACAAAGCCCAGCCTTTACAACCGTGCACTCATTAAATACTAATACTATATTTATCAATTTAAGGTAAAACCCAACTTAGGCATTATGAAATCTAACCTCTTTTTCTTTTTTCTTACATTTCTATTGTCAAATTAATTAAAATAATCATTATTTTATTAACATAT
Organism: Etia nguti; assembly: GCA_015106755.1. NCBI lineage: Eukaryota > Metazoa > Chordata > Actinopteri > Cichliformes > Cichlidae > Etia > Etia nguti. The sequence goes on from VUQG01012935.1 coordinate 29,254, forward strand.
CGTATATAAAGACCTTCTAAAATAATGGTTGAGTTACCGGCCACTGTTAGCCTCAGTCCTGACTGTTTACAAGTGACAAGCTGATGGCTGAATGCAGTCTGAGTAACGGTGACCTTGCCTTTTACCATGAGTGACCTTCTGTCTTTAATTCAGGGCAAGACCCCCAAAACCAACACTTTTTTTTTTCACATGAGGACATCGTCCATCTGACCGTGACTTGAATAAAAGCTGTCATGCCCTCACACCACACTGGCCACAAGGTAAACATGCAACTGCTAACTCAAAAAGAAAGAAAGAAAAACTGAGGATATAAAAACATGTAAGGTCTGCAGCTGCTATCAAATGGACACATGGTTGTATGTGGCCACAACCAACGTCGCCCGTTGTGGGCTCTGCATTTTGAATCCTGCATTTCCATCTTTTTTTAGAACCAGGAGTGAACACATCTGGATGAGTGGGTGGAAGCTTGGTTGTTAAGGTGCATCCATAGACTGCGTGGATGCATCACACAGACACAGATGTCTTTGAACAAAAACAACATACAAATAAAACGTTAGAACATCACTCAGCAAACTTAAAAGAGACTTCCTGGAAAGTCTGAAAGTACAATTAACAGCACAGCAATCCATATCATTTGTCAGCTAACTGCATTAAAAAGGCTCCAAAAGGCTGCATGGTTGGAAGGTACTGTTAGTGACTTGAATCAGCAAACGGCTAGCATTTATCCACTTGTGTAAGCACCCAACTTTGAGTGGACTAGAAAAGTGAAATACAGTTCCAATTACCTGTCGCTCAAAGCTGTTTAAATAACATTTAAATGGATAAATTCTAACAAAAACCTAATCTTCCCAAAAGCTGGAAATGAGCTAAACAGAATGAATAAAATGCTTTTGTACCAGGCTGTAGAGTTCAGCGATTTAATGCTGGAGTCTGTGGAGATTGACTCGCTTTTGGAGACAGCCTCAAGTGGCTATTACAGGAACTGCAGTTTCTGGCAATCCATGCTGGCTTCCATCTTTCACCCCTGAAGGTTGCTGCTTGGTGTCAGCTGAAAGGAAGACTACAATATATGAGGTCACGGTCAAAAGTAGAACTGCCAAGAGGAGAAATTTAAACTTTATGAAAAGCATGACTTATTTTTCATAACTATAAGAAAGATTTTGTACACAAAGCTAATGTTTTATAACTTTGCATGAATGCTTCTTTGCATTTAGAGTCAGGGACACTGTGATACACGCCAGCAAAAAACTACACATCTCAGCTTGTGGAGTGTGGTCATCTGTTTGTAAGTTTTACAACCCTTGGAGGGATACATGATGACGTAAGATGTAGTAATATTTGCAAAAACAATCTTTACAGGACATTTTGATACGTGACTGTTTTGATTAAAGTCAATTTACAGCATAGCCACATAGTCTTTTTAACTTGGGAAAGCAAGCATAAAAATCAAATGGTCAGTGAGTATGTTACCAACTTTTCCCTATTAACTCACCCTTATGTGAGCAGCCTGCAATCTCTTTATAATCCACATCCCCTGACCCCACCCTACACAGCTTTCTCCAGCCAAAGAGTCACAGCGTTCCTCGTCGACAACAGTGTCTAGCTGGGCTTAAGAAGTGACCCAGAGCGTAACTAAAAAAGTCTGAGCTGTCTCAAGACTCTTAGTAACTGGGACACACAAAACATCATTACTGAGATGTGGATAATTACAGTGCAAAAGAGTGGCCTCCTAAGCATGTAATGCACTCTTTTATCTTAAGAAGTCAATCTCTCCAAAGCTGACAGCTTGCAGCATATGATCCTGGTAAACAAATACTTTTGCACGGCACAAAAGTGCCATTAAAGGCCAAAACTGTCAACACAAATTCCATTCTTAAGTTGGAGGGGGAGGGAACCAAAGTGCAGCGGGGAGGGGGGGACGGACGTGATCACTTCTGGTTGCTTTAACTTGCACGGAGGTACGGGGGTTGTCATAGAAACATTTCTATGAAGGGATATAACCTGAACACATGCCATTTAATTACCTTTAAGTTTATGTAACAGGGGCTGAGTGAAAACACACTGGATGGGTTCACTGACACAGTTAGAGAAGTGATGCTGCTGGTGCGCCACTCCCTCAAATTTCTTAACCATGCGTGCCCCCCCCCAAAAAAAAAAGAAAAAAGAAAAGAAAAGCACCAACACCTCAAGGGTTGAGTGAACAGTCTGCTTCATTACAGTGGTACTGGGGGATGGGTGATGGTGCGATTCAAACACTAATCCAAAAATGAGTGTTTCATTATCTAAAGAGCCAAAAACAACACTGATGCGATCTGTGTATAAAAGCCACTTTCTTCTAATCAAACCCACCCCCCCACCTTTTTTTATTTTGCACAGTGCAAAGTTTTCACAGGAGTATTACAATAAAAAATAAAAATAAAAACAAAGGATTTTCCTACTTGAGTTCAGCTAGAAGCAACAATTCTCATATCTGAGACAAAATCATGCATCAACCAGCGTTCATTGAGCTGAAAGCCGAATCTTAATTTTGATAAATGATTGAAACATATGACAGGGTATACACATTAATCCTGTGGAGGACATTCATTTTCCTATTACCATAATGTAGAGCACGACCACCCAATGATGAATGCCGCAATCAAAAAATGGACGCAGAGTGGGGAGAGCCAGGGTAATAAGTGCGCTGCTCCCAACAACGGTCAGTCTTGAAGGGAGACTAATGGCAGGTCTCTCTGCATCTCTCCCACTGCCTTAAGTGGGTAAGGGAGGGAGAAGAATGCATCCTTTTTTACAAAATCCAGTGGCCTCACTTACCAAATGCATGCACACCTAAACAACAAGTAAACAAGAGTCTGTTTTAAACACGCTTTGAGAAATTATTACAGGGCCATTCCAACAAAGGGGCTGATTGTGCGCTGTCGCTGACATATTTCACAAGGGGCATTTATTGCCGCCTGGCCTTTGAAGAGTGAGAGCTGCTGAGTGAGGGGGGAACTGGCCCACACCTGCATAACTGAGGAGGGAACACCTGTGCACCCTGCGGCTTGAACAAGCAAGGTCGATCCAGCTAATCCGGGGGTGAAAGCTGATCAGAGGACAGGCCTGAAGAGTTCTGCAGCTCCCAGTGCCTTGTTAGCCTTTCTTTACCAAAAGAGAGGGGGGAAAAAAAGTTACATCTATTGATTTTTGGGCCACACTTGATTGCAAGACAGGAGGGACAGGGAGTGTGAAATAGAGGAGGCCAGCAGAAGATTTTTTTAGGAGCTTGTAATGTTTAGAAAAATTAGTCTGAATTGGAGGTTTATCATGATGAAAAGCAATACACTACCAACACCCCTGTCTGTTTCTGGACAACGAAAAAAGATGGAATATAAAAATGGAGCATGCAACTACGGTAAGCTGATTAATCGTAGATATTGATAACGCAGGCAGCAGTCACGCAGGTAAAGGATCATTAAATCTAAGTGCACTTTTTGAGCTTAAGAAGCTGTGACAGTGGCATTTAAAAAAATATATCTGAGCACTAGTGGAACATGGTTTTAAAACTACCAGTCATATGTGATAACATTATATGGCTAGAACACTAAAGGATTGCACTGAAAAAGAATTAAACTGACTTCATATCTTACACACATAAGCTATAATAAGATGCAAATCAAATCACCGTTTCCTTCTTTTTTTTTCTTTTTTTTTTTTTTTTTTTTTTTTTACTAATTACTACAAAGTAGTAGGCAGCTGCATTAAAATAAAATCAGCTGGAGAGTAAAATAGCTTTAATTTACATTCATGTATATACTTGTCCTTTTTTTGTTTGTTTGTTTTGTTAAGTTTTTTTTCTAGTGAAGACTATATATACAAAAAAGAGAATTGAGCTGGTTTCGAAGCAAAATTTTTAAATTAATTTTCAAATATTTAATTTATCACATAACGGTGAATAAAAATCGTTAAATAGCCTAATTCTGTTAGACATGTGTAATAAATGTGTTAGAAAATTAACAACTTTTAAATTCAGCGTTCAGCTTTCAGAGCAGGCAAAGACTGGACAGTGCTCTCTAAAGGTCCTAACAGTTTTTTTGTTTGTTTGTTTTTTTTAAAGCGAATACCGAGCTAGGGGAAATCTGGCAAAGCAGCTCGCTAACTCCGAGCGCAACGTGTAAATAATAACCCAACAAAAAGCAAAAACTTGACAACCAGCGGTCCACTTCCTAATTCAAATGCAGTGGACAGAGAGGTTTAGAAAAAATAGTCAAAGGTTTTCGGAGACTAATACGCTCCTGCGCAGGAAAACTTACCACGAGAAACGGCAGGTATATTTCCCTAAAGTCAAAGGGGACACGCCAGGTGAGCAGCCGTCGTCCTCTACACTTGCAGCCGTCTTCGCACGTGACTGTCCAAGTTCACCATAACGCAGAGAAAATGAACAACAAGCTGCAGAGTAAATAAAAAAAGCTCAAATATTCCTCCGCTGGGCACCGCTGTCGGAGACACACACACACACACACACTCTCTCCTGCGGTCTCCCGTCAACGCCGCTGTTATTACTAATGCAACAGAGAGAAAAGCAATATACTGAGTCCTGTTTGAATGACGCGCAATGCGAGGAAGAAGAAGCGGCTTGTTTTTTTTTTTTTCTTTCTTTCGTTAGGATTCAAACACACATCAGGCAGCAACCCGGCAAGCAAGTAGTATATTTGGGACTAGAACCCCCCCAGGGGAGGCACTTGCTTGTTCGCGGAGGTGTGTTTGTTATTTTTGGGCGTACTGCGACCCCGTGTGACGTCAGGGCCACCTGCTCTGTAAACAAAAAAAAAGTATTTTTAAAAGTTTGCTCCCCCCCTTTTTTTCACTCCTCGCCAACGTTTTACCGGCTACCATTAAGTACTTTAGCGGGGAGAGCTGCTGCCCGTGTGAGGAAACGTTCACCATAGGTAGACATTATTGTTGGGGATTGAACCGGTAACCTTCCACTAATGGGACGATCCCGCCAACCAAGAAGCAACCTTTATCTTGTTTTCGAAAAACTTGACTTTATATGCTAAAACTCGCAAAGAAGTAACCATCCGCCATAAAAATGAAGAAAAGAATCAATATATGCCTTTAATGTTCCTGCAATATTTTATCAAGAGCATCTGCTTTTATGTAGCAGCTTCCTCCGGCATACATCAAACGTGACTGTTTCCCTTTTGAATCTTTTTAAGGAATGGGCCATTTTGTGTGTTTTCTCCTCTCAAATTTTGCGTAATTAACCGACTTTCATAAGACTGCATGACAGGAATTTAAAATAAATAAATAAATAATAATGCAAATGAAAGCATCGATGGAAACAAATATACCTTAAAATCTTCAGCAGCTTTCGAGCCAGAGTTTAAATTGCACTTCTCTCATCAGCAGTGGCATTTTTAAAACTGGCGTTTTAACGTGCACGTCATTAAATTGTAGGTTTGCAGACAGAAATATTCGCGGTCGTCTACAAGTGTTTACACTGAGAGGATGATTGGAAACCAGTGCGTGAAAAACATAATATCCTAAACGCTATCATCATCATCAGTGTTATTAAAATTGTGCTTTAGTGTAAACACGTTTAAGGTTAAACTCTTTATAAAGAAAATCACTATTGAATAAATACTTTATTACAAAAAAAAAAAAAAGAAAAAAGAAGAAGATATGACAACATGTACAGATTCTTGACTGCAGGATTTTTTTTTATTACTTATTCTGTCATACCTTTACAACGTAATTTACTGTATTTATTCACCTAATAGTAGATCCGAAGCCAGTCAAACACTGAGCACAACCCTGAGCAGTAGTTAAAATGATTTGCTTTCTTCTATCTCGTCTTTCCTCTCCTTTCTTTCTTTCTTTCTTCCCCCCCCCCCTTTTTTTTTCTTCAAACGCTACGATGTTCA
>VUQG01012935.1:35179-59542 GCA_015106755.1 Etia nguti
CCCCCCTTTTCCTCTTCTTTTTTTTTTCTTTTCCCCCCCCCCCCCCCCTTTTTTTTTCTTCAAACGCTACGATGTTCATAGCTAAGAAATGAATATTCAGAATAATATCAAGTACAAAAGGAAAAGAGTAGGAGCTAAATGTTTTGCGTAAGAAAGGCGATGAGTTCATTTAAAGATTATATATCTGGTGTTATTTATGTTACAAATGATTGAGAGAAACACGGTTGTATACATGGATGTGTACAAGTTGTATAATAAGATGTACTGTTATTACATTATTATTGTTATTACTGACTAAATAGGTATATATCGAAAAGAAAAATACATTATCTTTTAGTTATTATTATTCTTATTAGCATTATCTTGAAAGCTGTTTCCTATTGGCGTGTATGCACGTAAAACCCCTATTATATTCTGAAATCTACTGAAAAAAATACAATATTAGACACTTATCTGTCTGATGTAATATAAACTGGGATTGCTCCAGTAATTGTGTGGCATACGCACACAGTCTTTCCTACCGTTTTGTGCTTTTGTTTGTGTTAAAAATCTTTATTTCAACTAAATATTCCGTCAAATGTGAATTAGAGGAAGCAGCATCTGGAAAATGATGAGGACATGAAGGGAAAAGCAGCCTCATGGAATTGTGACGGTGGTATGCTGCCACCTACTGGTCATTCTTTAAAACAGAAAACAACTTTCTGATCAAGTTAACTGGCACAGTGAATTCTTAGGTACACACCAGAAATATTAATTTTACCTTTTCCTTCTGTAATGACCTTGTTTGTGGACAAGGCTAACTGTACGCCTGGAACTCATTATCACACTAAGGGAGACTAAAGTGGAAATGCAAATGAATTTTAACTGGAGCTGACATGAATTTTACTATGATCACATAGTGCCATCTACTGATAAAACTTAGTCACACAATTCGTCTTGCATTTAGACATTTTTTAACATTTCTGCTACTGACTGTATGCATTTAGTGTTATGTATTTTATATGATTGCACTTGCACTATGATTGATCACTAAAACTGCAGTTGAAAAGTCCAAAGAGAGCATTTTTGGCTTCAGTATGAAGAACAAAAGGTCCTTTGGGGGAAAAGAAAACCCACTCACATACTTGTAAAAGATTATACAACAAGCACCATAGTCTATTTACAAGATATACAAGATTTGGGGGTATGCTTATCCAGCATATCAAGGATTAGTTGAGTTAAACTTCTTATCTGAGATCACTTTGTGCAAAATCATGCCAGCACGCAAGAGGTATACAAGAGGGTCCCTGGCCTTCCAAGAACAACAACAGAACTAATACTAATTTGATACATTATTGATGACAGTGTGGACATGCTTTCATTTCCTCTGTGCACATGGAGGTCAGTAGTCAGCAGCAGCTCCCCCGCAGTGGGTAGGATGATACTTTTCTTTCTAGGGGACGCTTCAGTAGGGGAGACACTTGGTAACACAAGGAATTCAGGTGTGGAAATTCAATTTCAGTTTCAGACCAACTTACTGTAGCATCCTATGGTACTTCAGTTGATCAGTGTCAGTAAATACTTTGAAGCAGCAGCACTAATAGTTACTTTGTCTGGAAAATGCATTTGACATTTTATTGCCTTTAACACTGGTGACATTCCTAAAACAAAAAGTAAAGCATCTCAGAGCTGTTGTCATGTGCGCCTTATGCTAACCATCTGTCCTCAGGTTGATCAATCACTCTCCATTTGTGCTGTTTCAAAAGATGACTTTTCATCAAACTTGAGTCTGTTCAGCTTTAGATTTATACCCAGAGGACTGAACAAGTAAGTAAAACTAGACAACTGCTTTTACAGTGTAGCCAAGAATACAGAGATACTGTATCAGGTGTGGATTGTCAATAAGCAGGTAGAAATTTTGCTATCTGAAACTTTTAAGACTTTGTTGCCACAAAGCAAGTAAATGTAAAATAAAATAAAAAACTTCAAAGTAGCTTCAAGTATGTCCTTTTTCTGCACTAGTTTTCCATTGTAGAGCTCTGTAAACGCTTTGCTTTCATGTAGTTATGATGTTACTTACAAACATATTACGAGAGCGTAACTGCGAGGATAACAGGCCAGCCTTGGTCTAGTTATATGTGTCCTATTAATAGACCTGGCTCAGGCTCATGAGCTTCGCTGTAACCGAACTCCATCTGTCAAGTCACGTCCTCTCCCTGCTCTCCCCTCTACACTATCACTGCAGCCGGGCGAGGGTCACTCTGGTCTGTGCCACCCTCCTAGCAGACAGACGGCAGGACAGGCAGACAGTTGCGTCTCAAGACCATCGCGTATTATGGAGACTCTGTGCGTTCAACCTTCGCAACAAGACGGGCTGATGATGGAGGAGGAACAAGGGAAAAGTAGCAAACAGGACGAGGGGGGAATGAAGGCCTCTTCTCCCACGGGCTCCACCACAGATGAGGAGACAGATGACGACTCGGAACCAGAACCCCCACCAGTTATTCGCAGGAAGGTGTCTTTCGCAGATGCATTTGGCCTCAACCTGGTCTCTGTCAAGGAGTTTGACAGTGCTGAAGCGGCAGAACTAGAAGTCAGTCAGGCTGCTGAGCACGAGGCACTTCATTCATTAGAGGAGCTCTATATGTGCTGTCTGTTTACAGTCCCGTCATCCCCGGAGGAGCTGGAACAGAGGCTGCAGGCACAGATGGTCGAGCTAGAGAGCATTGAACTCCTCCCGGGGACCACCACCCTTCGAGGCATCGTCAGGGTGGTCAACCTCTGCTACAGTAAGTTTGTTTTTGCCCGGGTCACTCTCGACCGCTGGAACAGCTGCTTTGACCTCCCGGCAGAGTACGTGCCTGGGTCCAGTGATAGAAAAACAGACAGGTTTGCCTTCAAGTATACTTTGGTGTCTACGTTTAAGGGAGAAGGGATTAGATTGGAGTTCTGTCTCTGTTATGAATCATCAGTGGGCACATTCTGGGCTAACAACAAAGGACTTAACTACGTGATGTTCTGCCACCAAAAGGGACAGAAAAAAGAGCACGGGCCTCAAATGCAAGAGGAGAGCTACAAGAGCAAGAGGAGCTGCCTCAAAGCTAACAGGTGTGAAAGTCGGACTCAGTCTTTTTTAAACATGCCTTTCTGCAGAAGGAAGTCCCTTGTATGTCAACTAAAGCCTTCTGTGAAACTTTTTTGTGCACAATAGCGGCATTGTAGCTGCATTTACTGTGGAAGGAAGTTTGAAATTCGGAACAGTGAAAGGGCACTTACACTGTGCTGCTCTTCTCATTAAGAGAAGTCATTGAAAGCAATATGCTCCACTAACTGGGCCATTGTGTGTTTACAGTGAGGTGTTATGTAACCATCCAGCGGCCTGTAGAACACACATTGCCCATTTATGGCCAGATGTATGCGCCAGTTTCCATGACGTCTCCACTGTAGCAAGATATGCTCATTTTATCCTCTTTGACCCCATCTGCAAAAAAATTTTTTTATGCCTCAAGAATTATAGCTCCCCTTTATGTGCATGCTCTGGCTTTGAGCTGCTGCAGCACAAGGGCCAGATAACATAGCAGACAAACATATTTCAAAGGCCTCTGGCGCAGATACACACTGTCTGGATGTACATAATAGGTAATTTGTATACTGTGTATCATAATTATACAGCAGGGCCAGTTGTTGTTCAAGGCGTATCTTTAATAAAAGAGTGAAACCTGTTTTCTATTATGCCATTTGACTTGAACCCCAGCACTCGAGGTGTTTATGGGGACTTCAAGCTTCGTGAAATGATGAAACACAACATCTGGAGGACAGAGAGCAACAATACCCCTTTTACCACAAAAGGAGCTGATAAATACTATACATACTGGAATGTTAAATTAATTATCTGGTACTGTCTGGAAACATCTTATGTCACGCTAGCCATATCTTATTCTGAACAACAGGAATGGAAGCACAGTGGAGAAGACCAGGGATAATGCTAACTCAGCAACAGTTGCTGCAGGTGTGTATACTTAGTGTTTATATATGCATGCATGTGTGCATATATGTTTTAAGGTGCAACAAAACTTTCACCCTTGCCTTTTTTTGGTCTTTTGCAGAACTAGAAGCAACACATAGAGCAGAAAAGGCCTACAGGCAGACACTGGACAGCAAAGATGTGCAGTTATTACTTCACAGTGATGACCACAGAACTTTGGTGAGGCTCTTTTTATATGATTTTACCCCAAACCCCAATAAGAATGAAAAACATTTATTGATAATGAGGTAACGCACTAGGCCAGAGGCTGCAGTTTGAGGTTCAGCAGTTCCCACTGATGCTTTTGAGAGAGGATGAAAAACAGAGAAAAAAGGAGTGGGAGTTTGGGTTATCCAGGGATTTACGGACATACACCCAGAAGGGGTAATGTTTGGGGTGTCTTCAGTGTTTTAGGAAATTATAAAACACCATCATCACCAAAAAGTAAACTCCCCTAGCCATAAAATGTATGTTGTGTCGTCACAAAAATGCAGTTCTTGTTTGTCTCCAAGGTACAAATGATAGCTGAGGAAGCGGTGCATGTTATACTGCACAGTGAGTCCCAGAAGGGTACGTGAAGTCAGCTAACCTGATACTTGGGAACACATCTGAAATCCTTCACATGCAGTCCATTAATAATACATGCAGCATGCTTGTAAACATGTGGGAAAATTGATGAGGCAAACAAGAATAGGTCTATATATGCTGAAGTTGCAAGATTATTGAAATGCATTGCATGTTGAATATAAAAAAAAATACTCAAAGGAAAGGCACGTTTTTCATCACCAAGCAAATATCAGGGTTTCACCAGCACGGTGACTTAACAAAACTCACTGCTTTGACTTTTGGCCTTTTTTGACAGGTGGAGAGCGTAAAAAGCAGACGCAAAGCAGCACGTTTGGCACGTGTGCAGGACTACCTCTCCCAAAGAACCCATCAAGAATCCAAGGATCTTGCATGTGACTCAGCCAGTGGCCAGAAAGACTCTCAGTCTATGCCGGCTCCCTGGGGTGACTCTGCCAGCTTGCTCTATAAATACCAAAAGGCACAACCGAACGAGTGCCCACAAGTCCTCACCTACCATCAGATTCCTCTCCTTACACTGGACTGGAGCAATGACAAACCCCAGCAGTGGGAGATGGCTGACGCGGATGACATCTGGAGCGGAAGAGCTAAAGCGATCTTGTCAAAAGAAGAAAACGCACCTTCTGCTGATGACATGTGGGAGACCTTTCTTCCCGGTACGGATGATACCGACAATAAAAAAGCCTCTGTGTGCGATGCGTGGCAGGCTTTTCTTAATGGGCCCGACCATTCCAACGTTCCAGAGTCAGAATGGCTGCAGACAGCAGCATCAGTGTCTCCTTCAAACGACAAAGGGCCTCAACCCCAACATTCAGCATTTCGAGAATTTCAACTGGGTGCACATATTCCTGCCGCTGCACAGGCACACTGCTTAGATGCACGTCTGCCTCTGTCAGACACATGGGGAGAACTGTTGGCTAATGTTGCCTTGAACACCGAAGACCACCAGCCAGCAGAGGCATGTGTCACCAGCCCAAGAGATGACAACGCAGCAACACAAGACGCATCCCAAAGGTCAGAGACAAGCTCTGTAACAGACACTCCACAGAAATTTTGCCTCGAGGGGGCACCGCGGTCCGAGGACTCTATTGACAGTTCAACCGAGTGTCACAAGCATGTGGTCCGGGAGCGAGAAAGGGAAGGAATAATAGGAGGAGCGAAAGAAGTAGAAGAGGAGCCCATCACATCACACATGGCTGACTTAATAACAAGCTCAGGGGAGTCGGAGACAACAGACATGACAGCAGTGCCAGGGTTTCAGAATGCCAGTGCTGTTGATAGTATCTCACAGGGAGCAAGTCTGGATGAGGGTCTTTCTTCCACCGGGGAAGGAGAGGTTACAGGTACTGCACACAATGCCATAGATGACACGCTGGCATTTAGGGAGACAATCAGACAAGGGACAAAGGATGGGGCGAGGTATGTTTCTTCCACATCCAGAAAAGGAGTGGAGGAGGAAGACATCATGATGAACTATATGGAAAATAAAGCATCTACAGAGGAGGAGATATTTAGGCCACAGAGAACAGAAGAGAGTGAAATCTCCCCAAGGTATGCAGATGAAATGCAGTGTGAGCAACTTGGGACAAAGAAAAATGGCGGAAATCAGCAGGAGAGTAATAGAAATGAAACAGGACCTCAACATTTACATGTTAGTAGATTTGATTCAAAGCAGGAAAACAAAATTATGGCAGCCAAATTGAATGAAGGCGTTCCATTGAACACTAAAGGGGTGACAGCACGCGAAAAGACAGAGCAGGAAACTCCCTTTTCAACAACAGGTGAGGAAACAAAGGGACTAATAAGTACAGAAGAGGAAAGGTTCAGGGCGTTAGATGATCAAGCATGGCAACATAATGATACAACTTTAGATGTGAGTGCATCAATAATTTTGGATGTGCACGACAAACAGTCACAGTCAGTCCAAAGAGGCAAGGAGCCAAATTTTGAGATGAAGCAAGACTCACAAATGGAGCAAAGCGGACTGAAATTGAAAGAAGGTGAACACGGATTAAACTTAAACAAGACAGAGGTGGGAAAAAGCTTTAGTTGTGACGGAATAATAGCAAATCCATCAGCACAGAGGAGACCGACAGAGAAATCAAATGAAATCAGCCAGGCTTTCCAAAATGGCCGCAATACATTCAGACCTCCAGCAAATAAATGCAACCCAAAGGGACTGGAAGTGGTTGAAGTGGGATGGACTGACTCACAGGAAGACACGGAGGGTCAAAATGAGAACATATGTGGCGAAACGAGCCAAGAGGAAATCGAAGTGAAGGAGAATGCTGCGAAGAAAGACACTTCAGCAGAACACCAATCTGAGATGTTACAAAGACTAGAAGGAGATACGAGTCAGGAAGACAGAGATGAGATGATGAGTATTCGGGAGCTGAAAATGGAAGCAGGGAGGGAGTTGATGGGTAATGTGGAGGGCCCTCAGGGGGAGAGGAAGAATGCACCGGCAGAATTGAAAGAAGAAGAAGAGTTGTCAGCAGAAGTTGAGAGCTCTCTGCGTGTTGAATATAAAAAGCTGTCAGATGGAACAAAAGAACCTATTATGGGAGAAAATACTGCATCACTTGAGGTGATAGAGGTGGGATTGGAGGAGATCTTCATAGAAAGATTTGTAGAAGATTTGGTCAGGGGGATTTGGGAAGAGGTCTTTGGCAGAGAAGTGCAGGCATCAAATAGACACAGTGATATTGTTGATGGAATGGGGTGCATGCTGAGAGATACTACACAAGGCTGCCATCATCTTTTTGAAAAAGACCTCAATGACACTTTTGATTCAGATGTATTTTCCTTGACGGAATTACCAACAGATCCAAACTCAAGTTTCTGTCAAGGCCTAGAGCAAGCCGTTCCCACTAAAGGCCATGAACGATCTCTGCTAGAAGGAAGTAAGTTACTTGACACAGCAGAACCAACTCACTTTGTCTCTGAATCACAGACAGATTTGATTTTGAGTGCTAATCTCAGTCACAATCTCACCACCACCTTAGATGCGCATAGTCGGCAGTCATTGCCTGAAACAACTCCAGCTCTGGGAGAAGCTCCTATGGATCAGGGAAGCCACACACACATAAAAGAAAGATCAGCTGCTCGTTGTGAGACAGGCAGACAAATACAAGGCTGTGTAGTTGCCCACGAAGAGATTTTTAATAAATCAGCCCACCCATCTCACAAACATCCAGCCTCTTCCTCAGAGAAATTAAAAGAGGCCGATGGTCTTGTATGGTGCAGTATATTATACATCCTCAGTCACGTCACCAGGCTTCTAATCTGTGCCCTCTTAATTAGTGGATTCTTTGTCATTGTTTTTCTCTATGATTTCCCAGCGGTCTTTGCTCTCTACATATTTTCATTATCATGGTGGTTTTATAAGTGGAAGAGACAGCACGTGATGACAGACAAGGGGATGGTGGGATAGCCTAAGATTTAAGAAATAGCAAGGGTGGTAAAGAGTGCTACCTGTGGCATTTTTAAACATCAGCCCACTACTGTAAACTGTAATGTCCGCTACCATGCACAGTGCTATTAGAGTGTGTGTGAGTGTGTGTGTGTGTGTGTGTGTGTGTTTGTACATTTGGCTGATTTTCCCATCTCTTAATACACTGATTCCCAAACTTTTGGGGGTTGACGAGCCATTAAAACCGAACAAAATCTACTAGGTACCCGTTTTTGGACTTGCCTGCATTTTTTTGGTTAATTTAAATACAGTCTAGTGGTAAAAAAATAATGGATTAAGTTACACTAAAACTCACTAAACAAACAGAATTTGGTGCAGAAATATGTTTTTGTTGTTCCATGTTTGGTAACCCTATAAATCTGTCTTGCAACTCCAAGCAGTTGATCTAATAGGAGTTGCCATTAGGCCGTCATTCTGTGGTTGAAAAAGACAGAATAAAGGAGGGGGGGGGGTGCTTTGGTTCACTCATCAATAAAATTTACAATAAACTTCAAACTGAACTGAACATTTTTAAAATCATATGAATTTTCACCTTTTGTTGAATGTTTTAGTCAACAGAAATGTTTACGTGTATGATGTGTGTATGCTTGCTGTGTTTTATGGGCCCAATACCACTTTATTATGTATCAAATGGAACAAATTTCCTTGATTTTCTTCAATAAAAGAAATTCATGTGACTAAAAAAAAATACAACAAAGAAACCCCCATTGTTTTTTACATTGACACAGCAAGATTTATTTTGCATTGGACATTTTCAGATTTCACAATTGATGAACTTTGCATGATGCATGTTTTATGACACTACAGCTTTGTGGTTTGTTCAGTATTTCCTAGACTTTGACTGTACAAGGTCATTATACTTACTGTAATTATTCACTAACAGAATGAACTAAAGTAAGTCTTTAGAGTACTCAGATTACATTTTTATTATACTATGTTTTGCAATTCAAGTAATTTGTTAATTAGTTAAATTTTTAACGAAGACCCTAGTCACACAGCCCTACGGACCAGTCAGTGACCCTGTGGCAAACTCTGGTCACTATGGAAAAGTGTCTACTCTGTGAAAGTTTGGCAAGTGGGTGATGGAAGTTGGTTGCTGTGGTCAGATGAAATCAGTTTTCAAAAAAGTTACTGCTATGGACAAAGAGGTTTTTGTTTCACTTATTTCACTTAGCAACAGCGATCAACTTCCACCATCATCTTTCCAACCAGTTGGGGAATATATTTTTTTTTCCTAGTAACCAGATGTTGCCAGGGGTTTTTGACCTGCCTCTAGGCCTGCGAGACTGATGCCTTAGGAGTCTGTTATTTTAAAAATGTGAGCACATTTTTCATTTGCTTTGGTTGTGACACAAGATGAAAAAAGGAAAATATCTGAAGCATCTGCAGTGTTTCTGTCTCGCTTGTGTCCATCTTACGGTAATTGAGGAAAGAAGCTAACAAGCTCAGCTTCATATTTTAAAGTAGCAAGTAGCTAAGCAAAGCTTAGCTGGCTAGGCCAGTTGAGGTAAAGGGTAGCTCCAAATCCACAGAAGCTAGCTTTTAGCTAGCTTCTGTGGATTTAGCTAGCTTCTGAAGGGTGGCTGTGGCTCAGGTGGTAGAGCAGATCAGCTACTGATTGGAAGGTTGGTGGTTCGATTCCTGGCTCCCCCAGTCTGCATGCCAAATATCCTTGGGCAAGATACTAACCCCAAATTGCCCTCCGATGCGTTCATCGGAGTGTGAATGTGTGTGAATGTTTATTAGTTGCACTTGACTTTAGAAGTGCTTGTATGAGTGGGTGTGAATGGGTGAGTGAGGCATGTTGTATACAGCGCTTTGAGTACTCCGGGAGAGTAGAAAAGCGCTATATAAGAATCAGTCCATTTACCATTTAGCTAAGCTGTTACCTAGGGAAGAATTCACAAGGTTGTTGCTGGTTATGTTATGGAAGAGATGATCCTGTCATTAATTTACTATAAAACAGAGTCACAATGACATAGTCAGAGGTGAATTCACAGCAGGCTACACAGCCACTGGACAGTAACCAACATGCAAAAGCTAAGTGCAAAGAAACATTTGTTTTTATAACCTAAAGTACCCTAAAGTTAGCAGTTTTTTTTTTGTTATTGGGTTTACATGATGCTATAAAGATTACTGCGTCTTTTAGAGATTGTAGGTTTATGAAATTCATTTGGAATAATGACAGTATCTGAAAGAAATTAAATATCAAACATTCAAATCAGTCCTGTTGTTTTATACTTTTGATTTCCAGAAGAATCACATTTTAATGATCAGATTAGTTAACTCTAAACCTTTGTACATGCTGACATGGATTTTTTCATTATGCTGTTTGGACAAAATGCAATGAATACAATAACTGCATCTGCTAATACACAAATGAACAGATTGTCAAGGTAGGTGGTGATGGAGAGAGGACCCAAGGGCAGGAAATGGGGGCAGACTGAATGAAGGAATAAAAAGAGCCTTCATTGGCTGATACAAACACAACACAAAGCCCAAAAGTGAACCAAGAAGGAATAAGAAACACTGGAACATAAAGATGGCTATATCTACAAACATGGCTGATTGGTGAATCAGCACACGTAGGAAGGAAGCACAGGAGGCAAACAACAAAAGGAAGAAAAATTAAAACAAAGACACACACGAAAACAGAGACCAGAAGCAAATACTCAAGAAATCCAGGACCTTTGCACATGTAGGTATAATGGGCAAGGGTTATAAATGTGAAGAAGCAATAGTATGTTTTATGAACTATATGCACAAAGTACATATGGTATTTACTTAAGACTACATTTAAAGATAAATGAGTCTTGATTATGGGTCAGTCAGTTACCACGTTTCGAATAAAAGTATTTCAGAGAAAATAAAATAATCTTATCTGAGAAAAATATAGAATTTATCAAACTATGGTATATAAAAAACATTTTTTCTTTAACATTTCTTGTCACTTTTCTTGTTCACTTCTGGCTTCAAATAACCAATATGGTGACAGCCGAAACACTACAGTTAAGTCCAATATTTTATTTCATTATGGCCTCTTCCATCTTTTATATACAGTCTATGGTGAGGCAGCAGTAGAGTGAAAAGCCTAACAATCAGAGGATCCCCTATCACCAAGTACTAGGCAACAGCAGGAAGGAAAAACTCAGTCTTAACATGGAGAAACTGTTAAAAAAATTACTTTGGAAAGACAAACATAGACGAACTCTATGCACGTGTTGAATTCATGCATGAATTCATGCATATTTAAGTTACCCAGGCATGTATCTTGCAACACAATGTATTTCATAGCTAACATTTATTTTGGCACTATATTGACTATGGTGCTTGGGTGCCTGTAAGGCTCTTGTGTGACTCAATATGTTATCTGTTAGTGTACCACAAGCAGAGAGTTTCTCACTGTGTGACAATGTGTGTAATAAAGTGGCAGCTTGAGTGACAGTGCACTCCAGTAGAAGTCACTTGATCCTGTCTGGGGTATGTTGACCTTTTGTAAGCTGGCTCCAATCCTATGCTGGCACCTTTAGAAAACTGGCCAAAAGCCAGTGTTGGCACAGCAGAGGTCTACTTTTTCTGTAAGGCCCTGTACCGATGAGACGCAGTGCAAATTTGGCACAAAGACTGTGGCGTGCACTGACAAAAAGTAGCAGCGACGGGAAGAATCTGAGAAGCAAGGACAGAATCTTGATTATCTGGGGTTACCCAGAGGTGTAAGGCTGCTTGTTATTTTCCTGACTAGCTCACATGCCAACGTGTAAGGATTATAAATTAATCAGTGCTGCACCAGGCAGAGGGATAAGGCTGCACATTTACACATCTAGATAGCAGTGAGAGGTGCAGAAGCTGTTAGAAACCACAACAAATTGTCTTTCCTTTTCAGCCTCCCCATTCAAGATTTACACAAAAATCTGCAATAAATGACAACTGACTTTTAGCACTTATGGCACTTTTAGCATTGAGAGCTTAACCTTCTCACACCACAGACATTAAACATATTTCTTTTTCTTGTTTGAAATGAAGGAATGTTTAAAAAGAACTTTAAATGATTTGAACTAGGTTCACATCAGGCTGCTGAGTGTCACAGAGGTAGCACAAGATAACTGACTCTCTGGAACACACCCAGCACCTTGTGATACAAGACTAAAATGAGAGCCTGTCATCAGATGTTAATGCTCTCGTCACTCCTCCTCTCACATTGCAGTGTGGATTGTGTGTTAGCATTTGTAACTATGGGTATGTGGTTATATGGGGATATGGTGGCTATCATGTGAGAGATACTCTCTATCCTATATAAGCCACCAAGTCTTTAAAAAAGGCATTGACTGTTTACTTGTGCTGTTGAATTGTGTTACCTTAGTGAGACCATGTTGTCTGTTTATTGACAAAGAGAAACGGATGAAGGAAAGGGTATATAAGCCTTTAAAATGTGTCAGTGTTCTGTTTTGTTGTACAGAATGTCAGTACTTCTGCTAAGGCTGATTAATCAGTTCATCTCGTAGTATACTCTTACACAAAAATGTCCACCAGCAGCTTTCAATAAAAAAACATAAACAAAAAAAAAAAATGTCGTGCAATGCCACATTTCTTCCAGCAGATGTAAGTGTGGCTCCATTTTTAAAACCCCCCACTAGCGGTTGAGGATTGGAAACCAAAATTATGGTTAAAGGTTTTGGTAGTACACACACACACACACACACACACACACACACACACACACACACACACATATATATATATTAGATTTGTGCAGTCACTTTTATTGAAATGTGTGACAAAATCTATAAAGATCTTCAACTGAGCACAATGAATAGAGATGGTCGATTCAGTGACAAATGCAACAGTCCTGTGGCAAAAAAAATCAGTGCACAGTGAAGTGCACTGGCTGGGACAAGAGGCTGCATGAGGACAGGATATGTGAGTGGAAGAGAGCGCAAAATGCAGCAGGGCCATGTTGCGCGGCCTAAGGGGACCAGAGGCACTCTGCTGATAGATTGGAGACCCGACAGACTGCATCGTCCACACTCTCGCCAGTCATGGAACAGCTTTCTATTCATCCCCCTCTGCTCCGCCTTCCTCTGCAGCCTCCCAGTTGGCACCCTGGGCTTTGCTCCCTCAACCAGCATCATCGGTCCGCGACCCTACACCAACCAACTCCGTCTCAGCTCTTTCTCTTTCTCACCCCCCCTGCATCTAGCCATGCCTCCTCCGCTATGCTTAGTGACTCGACATTCCCAGATGTCCGCTGGCTCTTGCATCACTGAGACAACAAGGCTTTCTGCTGTTGCCACTTGGCATTTGAAAAGTTGTACATTGGTGAGTGGGACACCATCACCCACTGTGTGGGTACAGGGTTCTTCTAAGAACAAAGCAGTGACGTACTATCATAAGAGTGCACATTTTATGTGCTTCACGCCAGACTGAAGATAGGATGTAAAACTGATGGATGGCAGTTAATACACTTGTGCTTCTTCCCCATTTCATAAATGTGGTGAATGAATCAAATAAAGTTGTATTCCAAAATGCGCATTCCACTTTAGAGTACTCACCACACAGTGTATCTTATACTTAGTACTCATTACACAGCTCCTACATCCTCTGCTTTCATTTGCAGCATTACCGTGATGACAGAGTTGTTTGTCATCTTTAGCGTTGAGGTTTTTTTCATCGGTACAACGAGGAGGTGTGAGAAACAAATGAGGAAGATGAGCAGAGGAGGAGGAGGTGGAGATATATCACTCATACGGTATGCTGTATTAATGTGAGACTATTTGATTTAGGCAAAAACTGTGCAACAGCAAGAGGAGGATGACAAGGAAGAGAAGATAATGTGATATCAAACCCCGTGTAACACTTCTCATAACAAGATTTCAAAGTCTATCCCGCTGGGGGGAGATAAAGGTTGATAGTGAGTACTTCATGAGATCCTGGATAGTAGAAGTGGAAAACAAATAATCTTGTTAAACAGGCTGCATTTACCCTAAAAAATAACACAATTTGCTTTAAAATTGCACAAAGCATATGTACAGTGATTTCTTAGGTTGGGGATTTGTTTTTAGTGCAGAGTGAATCACAATAAGCTGTTTTCTGTGCTGTCCTGTGACTCAGCCAGCTAATACAAGTAGACATGCCATTCTTGAGAGAGTCCCCCCTCTGCATCTCTGTATGAACCCGAAAGAAAAGCCACAGTGGTTCTTTGTTCTTTGTGAGCAAGCAAGCAAGCAACCAAGTATCCAAGGCTTTGTTTGGTAATTATTTCCAATGTTAGAAACCCACTTTGCTTTTCTCCATAGCAAAAAGATATAAAGGAAAATGCAGTGGGAAATTCAAAACATTCATCTAGTACATGCAGATACGGCCACGATCCCTTATTGCTTCCATATTTGTTTATTATTCCTGCATGCACCTGTTACTCGTGATTCACATCGTACTCTTATCTTGACATCAGAGTACCACATCTAAAAGACAACTGCATGTGGCCAATCCTTGACCTAACATAGGATGAGCACATGGTTACTAATTTAAGTGATTATATCCCAGAAGGTCATGTCAGTGTAACAATAAAATCAGCCTATTGGCTGTGGCAACTTGGGGGTTATATTGGTAGAGTTTGCAAAGGGCAGTAATTCATAGTTGATTTATAGTTGTTTCCTTCGGATTTCTTCTTAGGCTGGTCAAAATGCCACCTATGATGTAAAACCATTGCATGTCTAAGTAGTAGAACATCTTCCTTTATTCCCAATTCAATAAAAAAAAAAAACCCTTGAAACAATAAAACAAGTCCTTGTCATTTAAAAAAAGAAATCCCACAAATGTGAGACTTAAAAAAAAAATCACACAGTGAACAGCAACTTGAATGTTCATTCCAGCATTCCTTTTTCCTGACACCTGATTGATGAGCAGCACCCTGTCAATCCAGTTCCTGCTAAAGATGCCTTTTCCCCAGCTGATGGCTGAGGATGATTAGAGAACAAGCCACCAATGGGAACCCCAATAGCAGCGCTCCAAGTGTCTTAGACCTTGCCTTCTTCCTTTGATTTTGACTTGTGGGGTGAATCTTTGTAGCCCATATGACATAAGTGGCCAACACCGTTGCCAGCATTCATGCTTGTGAGTAGTGCATTATGTGTTAATTATCTTGTAGTTATCTCACAGTGTTTTATATGTGGTGGAAGCCACATTAACAACACAGATATGCTAGTAATTTCCCCCCCCCCCCCGGGTCCTCACTTGTTGTTGAGTGGTTGTTTTTCTGTTTTCGTTTTGGGCTTCAAAGAACTAAAAGGCCTTGATAAAGCCCCGATTATACACTGTTGTGGACACAGACGGCTGACAACATGACAGCAGGAGAGTCATTCCTGTGACACCTCTTTGAAATCCACCACTTGAGGCACATGTGCAGTTGGGGCACTGTAATGTAAATTCTCCACAGATTAGGCCCGCACCATCTTAGAAAGTTAGCAGGCACATGGACCTTAAAACAAAGAACTTCGGGCCCCATCTGATGGCGACGTTGACATCATCAACTAGCAGACTTGTGGACACAATGTACGACCAAGGCTGATCAGGAATGGCTATTTGGCTGTAGCATCTCAAGCTGTCTGTGCCCATGTCCACAAAAGAGTGTAATTGAGTCTTACAGTGTTAGGGAAGCAACAGTCTACAAAATTAGTAGTGAATAACACAATATTTGGTACTTTGTAAAAAAGTAATGAATAGTTGTACATTGTTGTGACAATGATGCTCTTGTAGGGTAGAAATGGAGGCCTGAATGCTCATCGTTGCTTTTGTTACCTGCTGAAAATGAAGCTTTGGCATCACTAACGCAAGCTCTTTGTTAAATGATGCTTGCAAAGAGTCGGTGTGGTGTTATAGGTGGATAGCTGTTTCTGGCGTCGGGACAGCTTGCACTTTATTCTTCTCTACTCCAAGACACAATAAATAAATCCCGCTTCCTATAATCTTAGTTGTAGCATGAATAAGCCATACATTTACCATGCTTCCTTTTAACTGAGAAAACACCAAAAGCTAAAGTGGGACCAATATAGCACTGACAGGAAATTTGTGTATCTCGAGCTATTAACTCCTTCTGGTGAGAGAAAATGACATCATGGGCCAACTCGATGTGTGCATTTCTATTTCCAAACAACATTTTAAAAATATTTCATTAAAAAAGTTAAGAAGATCGCATTTTCAGAAAGGCCTATAGGCTATCCACTGAAATTAATTAAAACTTACACTGAGATATGGACATATAAGGGTAAAAAAAACCCTTTGATTAAGGCCAGGAAGGTCAGGGCATGTGACAGTCAGAAGACAGATAACGGACCTCTCTGAAAGCCCCCAGTAAATCTGTCTGCATGCCATTTAGAGTGCTGGCCTGACCTAAATGTCAGAGTAACATTTAACCATATAGCTCTCTCTCTCATCCCCTCTTTCTCATTCTCGCCATGATTTTGGTTGCATAAGAGAGTTAAACCACTCACACTCATCTTACACCGAGATCTGTTTGTTTCCTAAAACCTTCGAAAGCAAAGGAGAACCCAAAACGAAAGGGCCAAAAACCAACAGACATTCTCATGCATGCTGATGAACCTCGTCAAAGGATTTTCAAGCCTAAAGACTGGCAAAGTTGTGAAGCCTTTTTAAAACCCCCAGCACATTTGAGCTCATATTTCACGGAAACAAACAATTTGTTTGTCGTTTAAAGAGGGAAAAAAAAGATTTTTATGCACAATGTTTGGTGTAATACCATTATCCTTCCTGTGACATGTCACAGAGACATAAAAGTAACATTATCCACTGATTTTATTGCTTGCTCTCTGGAGCAGAATAGCATTGTGAGGCTAAGAGTTTAGGACAGAAGGGACACAGTTTTCTGTGATTCATTCAGCGAGTCCAAACCCAAGGTAAACTGTGTCATGTTTTGTGTGTGTGTGTGTGTGTGTGTGTGCATGCGTGCCTCTGTGTGGAGATCTCTTTATGGTGCATGACTAAGTCTTCACATTCACATGTGTCTGTGTTTAGAACAATGGCTTTGCACGAGTGGGTGTGTGGGGTATGGGTGTGTGAAATGCTGCAGAATTAGAATGCATGTATTTCTAAGATTCACATGAACGTGTGCTTGTATATAGCCATGTGTGGGCAGTTGGGACTACACAGTGAGCGCACCATATTGAGAAACAACATATTGTTGGCAGCCAGGCTCGCATGAATTGGTTTCATCAGAGAGCTTTCCTTTCTTACTCTACTGTATATGTTTCTCCTTTGGAGGAAAAAGGTCACACATTGAGCATCACCATTCTTTCAGTTTTCATTGCATTTTAATCTTTTTGCCTCATTTCAGCTTTTCCTTGTTTTGTCTTTCTGAATCTAGCCCTTTCTGCTGGTGAATTTTGCTCAGGGATTCCACCCTGCAGCCATATAGCTATTTTCTTTTAGATCAAATAGTCCTCTTTAATGGTAATGAGTAGCGCCAGCTCAAGCCAAACCAAATGTTTTCCTTGTCGACCAGTAGCAATTAAATTATTCTACTCTTTCTATAATATCAGTACAGTACTTATATTTTGTGTCCAAGGAGCCAGTGGTCTTGAACAATTGTTCTCCAGGCTTTCTAAAGGTTTTCAATTTTTTTTCTTTGGACATTTTTCATTCATTTGATTCATTTTTCTTTTTCATCCCTGTTCAGTCCAGTCCTTGTACCCGACCACTGAACTTATCTTATCTTAAGTAAGCTTTACTTTGTTTTTTTTTTTGAAGCAACGAGTTTGCATAGTTTTTTTAAGTTTCTGGGAACTAATTAGATTTGACAGTGTACCTATGAATCAGGTGTCTATGAAACTCAAGACATAAACCAGTGTTTGTCTAACAGTTTCACAGGCAAAAAATAGTACTTTTGCATGAAGAAAGGGGCTCCCAAAGAGCTATTAGCAGAAAACATGGAATGGGAAAAACATGGAAATAGGAAGAATAAAGGTGTTCGTACCAAATATTGACTTTCAAGCTTGTTAGAATTGTCCAAACTCTGTTTTTGTCTTACACACTATATTTCCATGTGTGTTTGCACACGTTTCAATAAATGATTACACCTATTTCCCATTCTCATAACGGCTTATACAATAAAGAATTGGGTATGGCTCAAGAATTTTGAGCATTACTTTAAGAGGACTATCTTAAGTCATTTACGCTAGCTGTCAACCATATTTACTCAAACTAGATAGAAAGGCAAAGTTAATGAGGCACTGCAAGCCCTGTGCAAACATGAAATAAACAATACGAAGCTTTTAAAAAGCAAGGAAAGTAAAAAGAATAAGAAAGCAAGTGGAGAGACAAAATGGAGTGCCCAAAAACATGCTAAAAATATGGGGCAGGTGAGGGGTTGGGGTGTGATGGATCAAAGGAAAGATGGATTCTAAAGGATGTTAAGAAAATAGGATAAAGCAGATAAAGGGATGAGAGTTGTGCCATTGCCGCTGTGTATGAGGTGACCCTGAAGCCAATCGATTTTTACAACTCTGTTATCGTAAATCATCAGCTAACTGGGTGTCTGTTAGTTTCTTTGTGTGCATTTTTGTGTGTGACAGTATGTGTAGTGCATTTGAGTGTATGTTACCTAAATCACCTGGCTTGTGTGACACAGTGTTAAAAGTCACTGCAAGTTCCTGTTTAATGGCTTTGATAGCAATGGATGGACACATCTTTCTGTAGTTCCTTCATACATCTATACAGACAAATGCTGTGTATGTGAGCATTTTAATGGTGACACAGCTCTTTTCAAAGTATTGGG
This sequence comes from Etia nguti, assembly GCA_015106755.1. Taxonomy (NCBI): domain Eukaryota; kingdom Metazoa; phylum Chordata; class Actinopteri; order Cichliformes; family Cichlidae; genus Etia; species Etia nguti. The sequence goes on from VUQG01012935.1 coordinate 54,026, forward strand.
TGTAAAAAAAAAAAAAACCTGTAAGAAATGCTTCTTTCTTTTTTGCTTATCAAAAATCTCTTTTCTCTATCACAGCGTCTCAATAGGGATAGTTTCGTTAATACACTTACACATATTCTACTTTCTACATGGAAATGTGATAGACTGGGGTTATTTATAGATATTATTATTCTTGTAGTTGTTATTAAGGGATATTGTAGTGAATTTTAGTTAACCATATTATCGCTGTAGCTGTTTTTCTACATAACTTATTGCCCCCAACCAGTTGTGGCCGATGGCTGCCCGTCCCTGAGCCTGGTTCTGCCAGAGGTTTCTTCCTGTTAAAAGGGAGTTTTTCCTTCCCACTGTCACCAAGTGTTTGCTAAGAGGGGGATGTTTGATTGTTGTGGTTTTCTCTCTATTACTATAAGTTCTTTACAATATAAAGCACCTTGAGGCAACTGCTGTTTTGATGTGGTACTATATAAATACAACTGAACTGTATTGAACTGAATTAAAACTAAACCTCCAAACTAATTATTTTGCTGTACATTTGCAACATTATCCTTACGTAACTGTTTAAGAGTCTAGTTTACATCACTTCTCTCCGATTCCTGCCTATCTTTCTGTCTGTTTGCTGTTTGCTGCCTTTCTGTCAAGACCAGTAATTTGAACATTGCCTTCCACCCTGCATCTCACACACACACACACACACACACACGCGCGCAAGCCCACATCTTGCAGTACAGTATGCCCAATCTGTGCCCGGGTTCCCCTGGGTCTGATTAATGCTCTCTCTACAAGACTCCCGATTGGAGATCACTCGCACAGCGCACACTCATGTTCACACTATTCTGCTTTGGTTGATACAAATAAACTGCCAGATATTGAGTGTTGCATAGACACCACTAACAACGTATTTTGCACTTGAGGCAATAGAAGGGACATTTGCCATAAGTTATATGTTATTCCATCAGCAAGTGTCAGAGAGGGATTGCACTTTACTTTCACACCATATAAAAATATGATGTTCTATAACAGACAATACAATTATTTTTGTCATTGTATTCTTCAAATAAAGAAAAAAAAAGACAAGAAGAAACAGTCTCTCTGTCACTACTTTTAACAGAGTTCATCAGAGTTCACACTAAAGTTTGTTTTCAAATTGCAAAAATGATTTAGTCTACAACTGGACAACTAACAATGGTTCAGTTCACAAAGTGAGGTACAATTATCTCATCCAGAAACAGTCCTGGTTAAAATGGAATTCTCTTGGTCTCGGTATAATCAAAGCTGTCCAGCACAGTTTTTTTTATATGCACTTAGGCTCAATGTTGAATTTGTTTTCACATCCCTTTGCTTAGAAGCAAATATTTGCTTCTGTGGCATTTTAAATGGTCTCAGATTGTTGCAACATCAGCCCTAGGGCAGGTACAGGAAACCTCTCCTTCAGAAGACCCATGTGTAGATGCTGCATAAAGAGAGAGACTAAGTATTCATTGCACACTATATCACAGTACTGGACATAATAAATGGCTCAGGTTGAGTGGTTTGGAGACAAAGTAAAAGAGGCAAGGCTAAGATTTGGACATTTGCAGTGGAGGGATAGTGGATATATTTGACAAAGGATGTTGATGGAGCTGTCTGGCAGGCGATAAAGACGAAAGACCACAGAGAAGGTACATGGATGTAATGAAGGGGGACATAGAGAAAGTGGGTGTAACAGAAGAAGATGCTAGGGACAGGGTGAGATGGAGCCAGATGATCCACTGTAGTGACTCTTAAAAAAAGCAGCTGAAGGATGAAGTAGCATGCAATAAGTATTCCATATCTATATCTAACAAAAATCTATATCTATATATCTATCAAAAATCTATAGATAGATAGATAGATTTGCATTTCAAGATTCTTTCTGCTGTCCAGTGTCTAGAGACATAAATGTTTTTGTGAAAGCAATAGAAAGTCTGCAGTAATCGAAACTGTCAAGCAGATTTGGACCATGATAACAGTGTAATTTATTGTTCTCTCCTGAGATAATACATAGCCATACGCTGATGCCTCCTTTCTTTGTTGTTGTGTTGCACTAGTGCTGAGAGTTTCATAGCCACAGACACTGACAGAGATTTTCATTACATATATAGCAAATCTAGCATTGAGACCAAGCATTATAGGGTTGATTTTAAGTACTGCAGAGGAAAGCACCTTTATGGAGGTCTCTATTCCCATGTCCAACAAATTTGCAACAGGGTGTACTAGAGCCCATATTAGGTATGCTAGCCATATGTTGCTAACCTTTCACTGACACAACCAAAAGGTTCAGGTTTTTCAGCCGGAACATTTAACAACATATTTTTCTGCTTTTGTCGGGTTTAACTCCCTCCAGATCATCCCAGATAGTTCATTTTGCCGCAATGAACAGCTGTGTGTTAGTGGGCAGTGTGGTTGGTGTGTGATAGCAGGTCACACACACGCCACCATGAACACGGTGACAACAACCCAACTCTTTCTGCTGAATTTCACTTCTTTTTGGCAAAAATGGAGAATTTGAATTGTGGATGACCTGATAACATCTGCTGAATTTATTTTCTAACTTCATGAAATATTAAATTTCACAGTTATAATCCAGCGTATTTATCTATAGCCTCTAGAGCAGGCTTTTTTAAATTTTTCCCCTAATGCAACCCTATGGTTACCATAGTAACACATGCTCCAAGTACTATCTCTAACCTGTGTAAAAGCCTTGTTTTTAGCAAATTACACCAAGGTTTAGCAAAGAACAGAAATAATTGTGATTTCTCTGGGAGCCTGTATTTATTCTAATCACTGATCATCATATAAAGTACATCGAATCCCCTCCTCAGTTGCTGAAATCAAATCACAAAGAAGTAGCTGTTGTTCTTATCCTCGAGCTGAATGAACTCATGTGCAGATGTAAGTCTATTTCTGCATTTTCCTCTTTTAAAATGTACAGTGATCCTCCTTCCGGCTTCTCTAGAACTCCCTCTTTTCTTCCCCCTATCTGCTAACAAGGAAAGATTTAGAGGAGACAGCCCTGTTATGGTTCACTAGCAGCGAGGCTTGTGAAATGTGAGTGGATGGGTGTATGTGTGTGTGTGGTTTACTGTAAGTAGGGCTGTGTAACTATAATAAAAGAAGGAGAAAAGGGGAAGAGAAAGCTGGAAGGAATTGGCATAAATGTGTTTATGTGTAGGTGTAGAGGGTAGGGACACAGTGTGAGAGAGAGAGAGAGAAAGTGAGGGTGCCTAAGTCCAGTTTTCTTCATTCCTCTTTACAGCAATTGATTTTAGTCTGAGTGACAGGCGAAAGGAAACAGCGCCTCACCCTGCTGCTGTCAGCTTATGTGAATAACTGCCTCTCCTCTCTCTCCCTCCCTGACATCCCTTCCTTTCTTTCCCACCACTACACACTAGGTCTTCCACACCAGCGCAAACACTGCAAACACATAACGGAGCCCCAGCCACACTTCGGCTAGTCATCACCTTTCATGAACTTTTACTGCTCTCACATCAGGCACCGGGTTAGGTAAGTGATAAATTTATTGAGAAGGCAGGCTTCCGCTCCGACCAGAAATGGGCCGTGTATTCAAAATCTGCATCTGAACGCAGACAAACTTATGGAGGTGAATGGGAAGTCGTGCAGCCTGCCTGTCAACATTCAGAAAAAAACAAAGCATATCATAATCGTTCACTGTTGGCGGTTGCCTGTGTAGCTCACCGGTGAGCATAGCGAGAGGAGTCCAAGAGTGAAAGCCGCTTACAGTGGGACTGCTGTGTTGCCATGGCGACTGTCTTTGCATTGAATCGTTAGAAGGGAGATGCTTGGATTTCACACACTTCCCTGTCTTTTTTATTTCTTCAAGTCCTACTTTATTTTCTTTCTTCTGTTGCTTTCTGTCTCACTGTCTGTGATGCGTAGACACTTTCAGGCACACATATACATAGACAGAAACAGAGCAATTAATAGAAGTCTTGTCCTTTTCCGTCCAACTTTCACCATCCAGTTTTTCTCTCGGGGCTGAAGAGAGTTGTAACATTACAAAACGGTAAGGTACAACCTTCCTGCATAAGGAATGGCAAGTTAAGTCTCATATCCATGCAACAAAACCAATCCATTTAAGTACCACCCTCTTCCTGTTTGGTATGACCTGTATGACAGGTCATTTGAATTATTCTGTCATCAGAGATGGCTTTGATGCAAAATAAGGTGGTCAGCTAAAATTAGCTGGGTTACATTACAGGACCAAAATTAACCTAAAGGAACTCCGCATGCATGATCACTGGGAATGTCTGCATTAGATATGTGAATAGTGCTAGAAGAGTGATTAACACAACTATGACTTGAATTTTTTAATGCTCTAAATGAAGCCATTTGCCATGGAAACATCAGCTGTACAGGTTCATATATGATGTCTATTTCCATGAAAACATTTTGTATTCAACAGGCAGGACCTTAAGGGTTATGGCTAAATGCTCATGTAACAGTATACTTTCTGTAAAAATGCAATGGTACAAGTTTTTTCATTTAACCCTTTCACGCATAGTGGTCACTACAGTGGACAGCTATTCAAAGGCTGTTTTCTTGTATTTGTGTCAGTTTTGATGGTATACTTGCACATAAACCACTACATTGGACACTGATGTTTGCACATACAATACTGTGCAAGTGTGTATATATATGAATGAAAAATTAGGGTCTGCACTTTAAGCTCATATCAAATGAATTATTACACCCTAATTATTTTTTGATACACATCTAAAATAATAGATGTGTAAATTTTGCCAATTCAGAACCAGAAAAAACTGCAGTTCCTTGAATGGCTACTAATACATATATATATGTGTATATTTATATATACACACATATATATATAAAATAAATTGCCCTCTCGCCCCTGCGGGCGGTTTGTCCTTCAAGCTCGGGTCCTCTACGAGAGGCCTGGGAGCTTGAGGGTCCTGCGGAGTATCTTAGCTGTTTCTAGGACTGCGCTCTTCTGGACAGAGATCTCCGATGTTGTTCCTGGGATCTGCTGGAGCCACTTGCCTAGCTTGGGAGTCACTGCACCTAGTGCTCCGATTAACACTGGGACCACTGTTACCTTCACCCTCCACATTTTCTCGAGCTCTTCTCTGAGCCTTTGGTATTTCTCGAGCTTCTCGAGTTCCTTCTTCCTGATGTTGCTGTCATTCGGAACCGCTACATCTATCACTACGGCCATCTTCTTCTGTTTGTCTACCACCACTATGTCCGGTTGGTTAGCCATCACCATTTTCTCCGTCTGTATCTGGAAGTCCCACAGGATCTTAACTCGGTCATTCTCCACCACCCTTGGGGGCGTCTCCCATTTTAACCTCGGGACTTCCAGGCCATATTCGGCACAGATGTTTCTGTATACTATGCTGGCCACTTGGTTATGGCGTTCCATGTATGCCCTGCCAGCTAGCATCTTACACCCTGCTGTTATGTGCTGGATTGTCTCAGGGGCATCTTTACACAGCCTGCACCTGGGGTCTTACCTGG
>VUQG01012938.1:1911-16019 GCA_015106755.1 Etia nguti
TAGAAGTTTGCCTAAAACTCTCTCTCTGTCGTGAATCCATCTTTTAGTCCTCATGCTCCCGTGGCAAACCATCACATGCCAATTTTGAAGCTTCATGTGTTATTGCAGCACGGCCATTCAAATTTGAGCTAAAATCCACCCTCTATCCACATGCTGTCATTTCACATCCAAAGTAATGAGTCTGAAGCCAAAACAAATAAGTGTGCTACTATCCAAATCCTTAAGGAACACGCTCATTTTCACATGGCAACCAGCATGTTTCACACTTCCTTTGTTTTTCTGCTCTTCCGTGTCCACGGGGGAATCTGTCTGTTTGTGACACATTTGCAATCGATGATGCCATCGCTTCGTTTGAATCTGACCAGTGTATATGTATTGTTCTCTGTCAGAGGCTTTCTGGCTGAGTGCATTTTCCACTCCCTTCTGCCCCTTCTCCACTCTGAAAAGCCTCTGATGTACGCAGATGTACCGCTGAGGATCAAATTAAAAGAACACAATTATTCATCTCAGCAGTCAGGGGACTCTGACCCCATCACAGCTGAAGACAAGCATGTAAACCAAACAATGCAGGAAGCGACGGCTAACCTTTGATCTGCACAGTAAGTTGGAGTTGGCTCCGTATAACAAACAGGCACACTTCACGTACTGAGCTGCTCCTGTCTTTGGCACACCCAAGCTTTTAATGGATCTATTTACAGTCCTCATTTGTTCACTTCACTGGGCTTTACCATATGCAGCGAGTGTCTGTGTGTGTAATTGCCACCCAGATAAACTCAGGTCTTTTCTTCCACACAGCAATTTACCTGTTCACAAAGTAATTTAAGGGCAAGTTGGGGAATTTAAGAGAATGCCTTTCATAAATTAATTCGGTCTTTTTAAATCGTCTTCATGTCAAATCAACAAATCAAAACAAATCGATCCAACACCTGGAGTCAGGTTGTGGCATCGTCTCAGCAACACATGGTATTACCTGGCCAGGTACGATCATTTCTTCAGCATGTTTGGGCCCTAATTGAAAAATCTCTCACCACTTGGAAGATTTCAAGAGCCGTGGGGATCTGATGCCTGAGCAACCTCAATCAGCTCCTTCCAGCATAAAGAGGCAGCAGCTATTGAGGTTCCTCAGGCTACGTCTTGCATACACTGCCTTAGATCTGTTCGCCATATTAGATGTGATACAACCACCTGGTACCAGTGGTTGCAGAAGGTTGATGCCCTTTCACTTGGTGAAAATCATTAGCAAAGAATGGTGGGTTCACCACCGAAACCTAGGCTGATTGTGACCTACACCCGTTTTGGCTCATGTGATTAGGTAGAGGATCAATAGGGGGTCCATGTCCCTCTTGGGGGACACTCCCATAGGGCTTAAATCTGGGACTCGCCACCATTTGACCCTAGAACTGAAGAAGCTTCTCGGATGAGAGGTGAAATGTCTTCAAGCAACTTAAAGAAGTCCAGACACTTTTCTTTCCAAGCTCTTAAGACCATTTGCAAAGAATGTGCTACACCAAAAACCTTGCATTGATGCTTTGGTTGTTGGCAGATTCCCGCGTCTTCCTGTAGTTTTTAAAGTTTGTCTGCAAGACAGCAAGTTCCACCTCAGCACGCAACATTTAAGATTAGGTCAGCTTTTTTAAAGAGCAGTTTTTTTACATTCTGTTGACTGGAAAACAGGGCTGATAATTATTTGCCTGGTAAGACAGTTCTGGCTTTATTACCAGTCAGTGGTTCTGGCTTGCAGACCTTTGTTGTTGATCACCAGCTGAATTAAACTCATTATATGTTATTGAAACACCTGATCACAGGACCAAATCTTAAATATGCTCTGTAAATATGTGAAAACATTATCAGTCCCATGGTGTAAATGCATTTCCATGCTTACTGGAAAACTCAGAAACAAGCTAAGATACAAGAGGAAAAAGACTATCGCCAACAATTCCACTGACATACATTTAAAAGCATATTAAGACAAAGTTGCATCTGCCTTTTATTATTTCTGTTTCCTTTTTGCTCAAAAACTTTTAACTCAGTCTCAATTTAGTGAAATGTTGTGCCACCACAGCTTTTCTGAATGGCCAAAAAGGAATAAGGAGTGAAAATCCAACCATCACTGAGGAGAATGCATACGGGGGCAAACTAGCATGACAATGAAAGAACCAGGTTTTAAAAATTGCAAAAAAGAATGGAGGGACACTTTGACAATGGCAACATTCAGCCACTATGAAAGGTTTGACATGCAGCTTTATTTTTCTCCTTTCTTCTTCTGTTATGTGCCCACTGTTGGTGCAAAGTGTCCACTACAGCGTCTGAAAGCAATGGCAACTCTCACAGAGATGTACACAATAACTGTTACACAAATCACACACACTAACACAGAGGAGCTGTCGTGTGGAAAACACTGAGCACAGAGCCTGCTGACAGTTGCCTTGTGCTGCATCTTCTTTGCCTCATTCTTGTTGGTCTTTTGCTGCACTCTGTGGCCAGTGAGTGGATTGAATTGTTCAGAAGTGCTCTACTGTGTGGGTGTCCCCCCATCACCCACCACATCATCGACAAGGAGTACCAATAAGACCATCTCACACAGCCATACAAGAGAGATAAATCTCTCTTGTATGGCTGTGCTCTGTCAGAAGTGTCTTTGAACTGCAAGGTTTAGTTCTATTGAAAAAAAGAGCTTCAAGGATGAGAACAAACAGTTTGGTCTGGAAATAGTGCACAGCTGTTTCCTTGCAAATATCAGTGGAAAGAATCGGGTGCTGTCTCACACACTACATATGAAACAGGGAGTGGAAATTCAAGGAAGGCGTAGCTTACCCTCATACAGGGTTAGGGTCTGACTTGGGCTGACAAAAAATAAATGTAAATTTGTGAAAATTCATTGCATTGATGAAGCTGGACAGAGCTGTTTAGTAATTTTAAGGTTAGGTATATTTAATGCTACAGTTGCACTAGGAAAAACAATGATTGGAGACTGTGGTGTGGCCAAAATTTTTGCAACCATGTGCAAAAATGAATGAACTGTTTTAAAGACAGGGACCAAGACTCCAGTGAGTAGCACAGTCAAGTACTTGCTTTTATACAGGAATAAAACCAGAATACAACCAGTTGCCAACCAGTTGATTTGAGTTTCCTATTGCAAAAACACTGTGCTCGTCTTCACAGACTTGTTCCGATTGATTGCAACTCGCTGCCAATTTCTCTATGCTTATAAATTAGACTGAAATCATTTGTAAACCTTCATCAGTCTGCCTGAGAGTGATTCCAGTCAGTCTGAGTGCCAGTAAATTGTCTGGCTGTCTACCACCAGGCAACCTGTGTAATCACCTCGCAGTCGAAAGTGGTCACCCAGAGGTTAATGGTCCTGAACACTGAGTGTCTGGGGGACCGGTTCGTCACCACAGCTGTTTGCAATCTGTGAAAAAATTTAAAGGCTATCACGAGTTTTTTTTAGTTGCAAGGAGGTTGCCGTCCTATTTATACTCCATCAGCTACCATCAGCTGGTTGGTTGCCATAATGGACTTTCCATGCTTCGGTTGCCCTCTAGTGTAAGGGTGTCAGACTCAACTGGAGCTTAAGTGGGCCAGATCATGTATAAAACAACATGCCTCCAAAAGGTTTCCTTTCTTTAGGTTCAAGAAGCTACAAAAAAAGTTGCAAATAAAAGTCCAAGTGAAAGGCTCAATTAACCCTACTCCCTTACAAACCTGACACCACAGAAGCTATGATTTCTTGATTATTATTTTTCTAATTTAATTAGTGATGATTTGCACAGAGACATTCAACCGCCAGAGTCACTTAAAGAAAACCTGCAATTTCAAAACAATATGCCCCAGTTTTACTACTCTGTCTACTTCTACAAGTTACACATCACAGTTTGGTGGTGCTTGGTGCCACTGCTCTAGTGCACCTCAGTGGTATATTTGATTCCCACTGGTAGTTGCTGACATTGCTTGATTAAGCTGAGGTAACTTAAAACAGTTAGTGCCTCTCTTGTCTTCAAACTACTGAATTCCATTCACAATCTACGGCCTCTGCTGACCACACTGCTGTTAGTCTTTTACTATATCGTCTTGATGCATTCTCAATCATCCAGGTAAGTAAATCCCCATCTGAAGAAGTCACTTGGATGAGTGACGAAACGTTTCTGCCACTGAAAACGCTACGTCCAGGTGAACAGAATCAACTTTTTGGGTCTTTTACTATATGTTTTTCATTTAAGTTGACACGTTTGTACCACACTCAAAGAACCACTGGAACTGAGGAGAATAAGGTGATCCTCGAGGTCCAAGAATAATATAATTAATTTTCATTTTGATTTTTTAGGTTATGCCTCCATCAACGTAAAACTGAGGCATTTGATCACTGACATTTGTCTGTCAGTAGCACAAAAACAACTGAACAAAAGTTCATCAACCTTAGTCAAGTGGTTATGTATAGGCCAAATGCTGAAACTTAATTTAAGAACTGGTCCCACAGTTAATTAGTTTATATTAAAAATAATAAATAGGTCACTGGACACGGTGGAGAATGTGATACACAAATACCCTTTAGTAGATTTACTTTGGAACCTAGTATAGCTAAAAAATCAGCATTTACATTAATTGTTTGAAGTTTAACAGTTGTGTCCTTTCTGCATTTTCCATGTAAGTGTTAATCATTTTTGTCAGTTTTCAACAATCAGCTTTTTTTTGTGTGGCAATAACAAGACGATAACTAAAAAAAAACAACCTAATCCATAAGGACAAAAACTATGATAAACCATACTGACACTTTTGTCAACAAACAAAAATATTCTGGAGAGACTCGATTCAATCAGAACTGAGGTGGGATAAGTTTGGGAGGGATCCAGTCAGAAGTAATCCCCTTGTGCATGTGACATATGGACAAATTTCACATTTGATGTCAATAAAAATAAGACGCTTTATAAAATGTGCAGAGCAACTCTCACGAGTAAAATCACAACAAATTTTTCCACTTTATATTTTAGTTAACTTAGTCAACTTCGGATTTAGTCTGCTATAATCTTCTGATCTTTAGCTGACTTTTGACTAAAACTAAATGATGTTTTAGTCAGAAGACTACAACTAAAACTAAATTTAAAAAAATGTATGAGCTAGGTACAGATTAGGTGAACTGGAAACTAAACAGCCCACGGGGGTGAATGCATTTGTACGACTATTTTTAACTCTGTGGAAAAATAACAATCTGCCCCCACCCAGCCGTATTTAATAAGGTATTTAATCACCATTAGAACCATTAGTGCTGATTTAACCTGTTTCATTTCACCAGTAACTCCAGGCTTCATGGTTGTCACCTTTAATACGAAACACTGTCACTCAAGTTTGGTTTTTTTTGTTTTGTTTTTTTTAATCCTCATCTGGATTTGTCTCCCGAAAGCTTCAAACAGCAATCTGTGACACTGAAAGCTGGTTTGAAGATTACTGTAAGTCACCAGGATGCTTGAGAAAGTGGATACAGAAAGTGCTCACTGATACAAAGAAACCAGCCAGAGCAGAGAGAAATATTTTACACAAATGGTTACAAATAGACCAATATTCCAATGGGCTAATAGCTTGGTGACCTTCTGCGTGTGTCATAATTTATCATAATAACCAAACACTAATACCTAATCAATCACACGCCTTCTCCTTATAAAACAGGCAGTTATAGCTTATGGTTTAGCTAATTTCCCCGGTTCTTCTGTGTTTGTGTATAATTACTGAGTTGAATCTTAATCAGCATGCAAATTATTCAGCTCAAACCAAGATACAGTAATGGTATAATCACGATGACTTTGCCTGTAACTTAAATAACAATAATAATAATATTCACTGACTCTGCCTGGGAGAAAATCTCTAACCCACCGTCGCTGCTGAGCTTGATCAAATTTATTGAATCATCTGAAATATATTTCTTTTTCAATAATGTGAAAACACTGCTGTAACTCATGCACAGGCCACAATGACCCAAGCAGTTTTGCACCTCGTCGGTTCACATTTATTACACTCAGCTGTTTGGGGAGGGAAGGAGAAAAGTTTTGTGTTTGCTGCGCAGAAGTATTTTAATCATGTTGATTTGTGGCTTGCGCGGTCTGAGAGCCACATAAATTTACTCGTACGCACTTTTTCTCTTCAAAAAAGCCATTAATAAATATTTACACACTAGTGTTACCAACAGTCGCACTGCTTCTAGTGTGTGTTTGCGCTTTATGACGCATGAATGTATTTTTCCACCTCTACATCCACTTTAACTTGTAACAATAAGAAGGCTCTGTCCTTAGACTGTTATTTATATCCTGTTCTCTGCTGCTGTGACAAGCCATATTCCCCATGGGGGCCATTATGGTTTCATCTGCTCTAATCTTACCTCAAGTAGCAGCGATATTGATGGCTGTTGCCTAACAAGTGTATGCCCTCACTCTATCTCCCCTCTATGGTCAAACGTACCACTATGACTGGTAACAGAAAATCGTGAAAACAAAGATAGCTCAGTGAAAGAAATAAATGTGACCGGAGTTTAATCCCTAGTTGGGGTTCTTTAAATCTAAGAAGCAGGTACAGAGGATTTTCACTTTTCGCTAACACCACTTTTTCAACCCATCACAGATTCGGTTTATTAGCATTAACATTCATGAGCAGGGCTAATGCACTTTAATTGGGATGAAAATGACTGCCTTAAAAAAAACATTTCTGTCTGACTGACATTGCATTCTGCAGCACATGTAGACAAGTTGAAAGCTTAGTCCTCTGGCACTGAAAATCCTTTCCATGTTTTATTAGATTTTTCTTTAGGTTTTAGAACAATTGTACCCTCATATCCCCTGAGAATTATCATTGAATAAGTCAATATTCCTCATCTTTTCCACACAGTAGAGTTCTTCTTTTGTGGTCACACTGGGAAAATATATTTTCAACATACTTCGTTTCACTGGTGACCATTTATGTTGCTGGCAGATAAGACTCTTCTGGCTGGCAATGTTTGCTAATGCAAATGCCACTTGCTAAAGCCAGTGATGTTCCTTCTTCTTGTGCTGAGAAGTTGTTCAGCTGGGTGTGATTGCAGCTCCACAGGGAGAAGAAATTACAGCCAGCACAGCTGGAGCTTTTCTGTTACATTTAGCTACCAAAAGGTAAAACAAGTGCATTGCTTATCCTCTTTTCCTTTTAGTTTTTGTTTGTTCTCAATTAGTTCTGATCCAAATGACTATATTCCAGCTGGGTAACTATATAGGGCAGGTAGCTACCTCTGGAAATAATGGCTTTGATTTCCATAGCCGTTATTTTGATGTTGGGAACTTAGGAATGTCCTAATTTGTAAATGAATCTTTCTGAAAGACAAACAATTGGCACTGATATCAGTCATGGTAAAAGTAAATAAACAAACAAAAATCAATTCTAAGGTTTTATATATCAAGGCAATTAAAAAGTAGTATTTATCAGATATTAAAATGAGGTGAATACAACCTCAGATGAAGAGGAACATAGCATGTTAACAAAACTTGAGCCTAAATGCAGAAGCAGTATATGGAAAACTAAGTACAGCCCATGATTCACCAGCTTGCAGAACAAGCTGGAAGCAATAACTTAAAGTAATTGCTTTCTGTTTGACTTGTTCAGCCTCTCATGTCATTGTGGAAGAATTCTGGCCCACTCTACAACATTTCTTCAGTTCATTGAGGTTTGCAGGCATTTGTTTATGGATAGCTCTCCAACCACAGTAATCAATCGTTTGGAGTTTGACTGGGCCATTGCAATACCTTGATCCTTTTCTTTTCCTACCATTCTACTGTGGTGTGTTTGGGATTATTGTTTAGTAGAATGGCCCAATTTCAGCAAAGCTTTGTCTGCTGGACACGTGGCCTCACATTTGACTCTAGAAACTTTATGTATACAGAGAAGTTCATTGGTCCAGTCAATGGCTGCAATGTGCCCAGGTCCTGTGGCTGCAAAATACATGCCCAATCACCCATCCATTACCATGTTTGACAGCTTGTATGACATTTTTGAGCTTATATGATGTGTTTAGTTTTCAACAAATGTGGCCAAATATCTTCATTTTAGCTTTGTCTGTCCAAAGGACATTATTTTAGAAATCTCGTGGTTTGTTCAGATGCAACTTTGCAAACCTAACCTGTGTTTCCATGTTCTTTTTAAAGAGAAGAGGTCATACTGAACAAGCCATACTTGTTCAGTCTTTTTATAATTGTACTCATGAACTTCAACAGATGATGACCTGCAGAATCTGAGAATCTCAGGATTTTTGCAGTTTTTCTGAGTATTAGTCTGAGCACAGTCAGACTTTGGGGTTTGCTAGGATGTGCACTTCAGGTAAGACCGCCAATTGCCTTGTTGACTATCTACTTATGAGTAACCCTTCTTACTGCAGAATGATGGACTTCAAATTGTTTGGAAACAGCTTTATAACCCTTCCAAGATATTATAGCCAATGCTGTTATCATTCCTCATTGGCAAAACTAAATGCTCCAAACCAGCAAACTGCCAAAACCTCTGCTTTTACTGAGGCACTCACACTTGCTGACGATCAGTTAATCAAGTTCATCTGATTAGCAGCACCTTTCCCTCTTAATTCATATGGAAGATTAAGGGTGTACTTATATTTTCACACACTGTTTCTGAATCTTGGTTTAATTGTTGTTAAATAAATAATGGCACAGTATAATAGGTCATGTTTTGTAGTATATCTGAAGCTGAACTTTCCTAATTTTAAAACCTGGAAAGTACCAGATTATTTCTATTTATGTCCTGATACATAAAACCAAGAATAAACTCAGAAGCACAACCCGGAAGAACTAATTATAAGTAAAAATTCCTGAGTAAAAATAATTATTGGGGCCCGGTTGGGCACAGCCGAAGAGGGGACCTGGGTCTACCCTCCTATAGGCCCACCACCTGCAGGAGGCAGCGTAGGGGTCAGTGGCACGAGTTACTGCCCCAAGTGGAGGGGTTTAAGTATCTCAGGGTCTTGTTCACGAGTGAGGGGAGCGGAAGATCGACAGACGGATTGATGCTGCAGCTGCGGTGATGCAGATGCTGTATTGGTACATCGTGGTGAAAAGAGAGCTGAACGTAAAAGCGAAGCTCTTGATTTACCGGTCAATCTACGTCCCCGCAGTCACCTACGGTCACGAGCTTTGGGTAGTGACTGAAAGAATGAGATTGTGGATACAAGTGGCGGAAATGAGCTTTCTCCGATAGGTGGCTAGCCTCTCCCTTAGAGATAGGGTGAGGAGTTTGGCCATTCGGAAGGCTATCAAAGTACTATTCCACTTTGAAAGGAGCCAGTTGAGGTGATTCAGGTATCTGACAAGGATGCCTCCTGGGTGACTCCTGGTTGAGATGTTCCAGGCACATCCCACCGGGGGGAGGCCCCGGGGCAGGCCCAGGACACGCTGGAGAGGTTCTATTTTCTAGCTGGTGTTCCCCCGGACAAGCTGGGGGAGGTGTCCAGGGAGAGGGAGGTCTGGGCTTCTCTGCTGCTGCCGCCCCCGGACCCAACCCTGGATGAAACTGGATGGGTGGACATATTTCCATATACACACAATAGCGCTCATCATGTCTCTGAACATTACACTTGGAAACTGATTGTAGAGAGGGTCTGCTAAAGTTCTTGCAAAAAACATGAACAATATTCCTACTGTTGTAAAGTCAAAGAGAATCACTATTCAACTAGAATTATTCACTAAAACTCAGAGTGAGCAGCAAATCATCACTGAGAAAAATGATAAAGCAGATCATCACCACCAATCATCAGCACAGACTAAGACAAAATTACTGGCTTTCCAAAAGCTTTTGCACACATTTTTCTTCCTTGTGATCACAGCCTGAGCTCTTGCTCCCCTGTGAGGATATATGACTGTGGTAGGGGTATACTTTAAAGTGGCTGGCATTTACATCACAGTGAAGTGTATGGGCCAGTGAAGCACTGGGCAGAGTCACTCAAAGGTTAGACCAACACCCGGGGCTCTCTGTAGTGATGAATGGGACAAGAGCACAGTTTTCAAAGATGCTTATGTGAACAGAGGAAGCGATTCTGAGGGAAGAAATCGACAAAACACTTGAGATGTTTAATTCCCTATTCACGCAGCGAGTGTGGATGAGAGGCAGTAAATGTAAAATGCAATATAGCTTCTTTTTTTTTCCTTTTTGCTTGTGTGAGAGAGAGAGAAAAAGGCGAGAGCCACTGAATGCTTCTCTAAGAGCCACATTAGATTAGACAGACAGGCTAAGTGCTTTCCATCTAAGACGACGCCTTAAAAACTTCTGGTTTCTGCCAAACTGTTTCCTCCGGCTAAAGAGATTGAGTGCATTGTGGCTTCCTGGGCTTAGGTTGCAATGCTCCCTTGGTTAACAGTGAAATGTCATTTAATTTACTGGCAAACTAGAACTGCATTTGAATATGTGTGCCAGCTGCTGCTCCCGACTGTCCATCTAACAAGTACTTGTTATGAGCAGGCTTTTCCTCTCTCAGATCCTGTGTTTGTTTGTTTGTTGTTTTTATGTCTGACACGTCTCCTTTGTTAGGTTGGCCACTTGTCCAGTTTCCTCAGATATTTTAAAGACACGCTGCAAAGCACGCTTTTTGGGAATACCTTGCTCTTCTTTGTGTGTTACACGTTGTCATCTTTGGGATTTTTCTAAGATTTATCTAAAGAAATGAAAACGAATGATGTTTTTGTGTCAGGTTGCTAGGTTCTTTGCTAATTTGTCTTCTGCATAGAGACACAACATTACTGCTTAAGACCACTTTTAAAAATTACAGGTCTGACTCCTTGAAAGTAAAATATAAAGAAATGAGGGGTGGTAAAAGACTTGAATAGTACGGTAGTTTAAGTACAGTAAATACAGTATTTCAGTGAGGATCACTAAAGCCGTAGAAAGCTGATGTTTCATGAGTAATTTAGATTCAGATTTAGATTAGACTTTGTTCGGGGACTTCCCCACACACGTCAGAAGCAGAGAGAGCGGCAGGAAGATCCAACACAGAACAGAGCTTTCATCAGTGTCCACAGATGTGAGACTAACCAAGTCAGATACAACATTAAAGGAAGAGTGAGGTGTCAGTGTGCTGGAAAGCAACATGAAGAAGTGCAGCAATTGTGGGAAGGTTAAAGTAGCTTAAATCAATTAAATGGAACAAATAAATCATCGTTTTGATTTATGTAATTGTTTCCTGACACTTCTTCCACTATTATTGTCGAACCCTAGAGCAAATCTTTTAAAGCCCGCTTTATGTCCAAGTTAGCAAGTGTTCAGTGGCACAGTGGAGCATGTAAAAGCAAAACAGTTGGCTAGCAGTTTGTATCTAGTTATGACCTTTAACTCCAATCCTATAATATCTCTGTCCACTGAATGTACATTACAACCTTGCTGAATCAAAACCAATTTGTCTATGTTGTGTTTAGAGCATACCTTTGACCAATGTGGCCATAAAATCACTTATTGCCATTTTAAATGAAAAGTGTACATTTCATTTACATCAGTAAAATTCTATTCAAGGAGCAGCGCTCATCAAACGATACATTGTGGTATCATATACCAGCCAACAAGTTATTCCAGGTTTAGCTTTATAAAGCAGAGTATCAATTATATTGCCAACACTGGGGCCACATCATAAGCGTCATAAACATGCTGTCTAACAATTTTGCAATATATTCTTACAATCTTGAATTGGGTAGCCTGTCTATTTAAGGAAGCCATTTCATTTCATTAGTATAATTTGTACAGAACATTTGTTGAGATCCAAATGGCAGGCTATTAAAGCCATTAGGATGCAGTATAATAGAGAAGGAGGGTTAGTGGGCGGATTCAACTGGAAGATTCTAAGAAAAGTGTTTAGCTGGGTAAATGCTGACATTAGTGCTATGAAGGGGTCTACACATAGAACTGATTCACTTCTGAGCCAAAACATTAAACCCAACAGCCTAGCACTGAGTGGATTCCTCTCATGTCACCAGAAACTCTGACCTGTACATAAGCGGGTGTGCTATGCTGCTGAAAATGCCACGAGCAGATACGTTGGCTAATTCCTCTGTGGACCGAAGTTGCTCTAGCACAGGGGTGGGGGAACTCCAGGCCTCAAGGGCCGTTGTCCTGCAGGTTTTAGATGTGTCCTTGATCCAGCACAGCTGATTTATATGGCTAAATTACCTCCTCAACATGTCGTGAAGTTCTCCAGAGGCCTGGTAATGAACTAATCATTTGATTCAGGTGTGTTGACCCAGGGTGATATTGAAAACCTGCAGGACACCGGCCCGTGAGGCGTGGAGTTCCCCACCCTTGCTCTAGCACATCTGACAGAGGCCTGATCAGACTTGGAAATCAGGAATTTTTTCAATCACTTTTTATTAACCATGATGTAGGTTTGTTTTTATAAGCTCCTAAAAAGTCAAAGTTTTAGAGAGGTGGTTGGCACTGTTGCCTCACAGCGAGAAGGTTCAGGGTTTGAATCCATCCTGGGACCTTTCAGTGTGGAGTTGGCATCTTCTCTCCGGGTATACTGGCTTCCTCCTACAGTCCAAGGACACACAGAGGGTTAGGTTAACTGGTGATTCTAAATTAGCCTAAATGTGAGTGTGAATCGATGTCTGTCTTTATGTATTAGTCCTGTAACCTGTCCAGGGTCTAACCTGCTTCCCATTTCATTGTATCTCCAATTAGATTTCACCGCCCACCACAACCCCGAATTAGATAGTTAGAAGAACATGGAGGGATATTCTTCATCTATAATGCATATTTTAAACACTTAGTGCCAGTTTCCATTAATAATAATAATAATAAAAAGAGGAAGAAGAAACACTTCTTCAGACAGGAAGGTATGAGAGAGTACGACAGTGTCCAGGCAGAATGCAACAAGATGCAGGAGAGTGTCAGCAGAGAAAAGCCTAGGAACACAAAGTCCTCAAATGCTGTTTTACTTTGGTCCATTTGTTCCAGTGAAGCATTAAACAGCTCAACTGCTCATTAAGATGGTTTGGTGTCACCACATCCCACGTGATAACACTACCCGCACGAATGCCAGCACCTGAGCAGAGCAGCGCATTTAATGATGCATGATCAGCGTTAATCGTTTCACCTTTCAGCAGTTGTAATGTTGTGGCTGATCAGTTCTCCAGACCAAACTCTTCTATAAACACTGGCAGAGGAAAGGAGACTCTCTTCTGCCAATTACATCCGACAGCATGGTGTACACCACGACTGTCGGGAACATAACAGCTCGATCACACCTATATTTTTTTTTATGCACCACTGAGAGAGAAACTTTTCTTCATCTCATTTTTCATTTATGAGCATGTGCACATTGCCCAATTAACATTTCTTACCAGAAGCTGTAAACAAAAGTGACTCTTAGGCACATTTTAATCCTCTGTCTCTAGCTTCTGGTACTTAAAAATACATTGGGGGGAGTGGCACACTGTGGTTTGTCTCATTTTAACATAGTAGGTTTGTCAAGAATGACACAGCTGTCTCATTATACCATAAAATTCTGGGTTTGGGGGTTGCCTCCTATAGCTGCTTCAAATCAGCTTCCCGGTCCTAATGAACCACCATCAGCAAGACATTCCAGGGAAGCCCCGGTTGTTTAATTAGTGCCACAATGACACAATTTTCAGCTGTCCAATAACATACTGTTTTCTTGATCGGTACTCTTCTGACTTGGATAATAAAATAATTTGATTTAGAATGACAGATGACACTGGAGATAAAGTGAGACTACATTTAAGACAGTCTTCAGTCAGTCAGCGTTCACCTTGTTTTCTGTTTCTGGTTGATTTTCCCGTTCAAGCTTACATACATACAAACACACCCGGCTGTGTTGATGAAGATGTATCTTTTAAGAGAAAGAAAACTGCCATATGGCTCCTTTATAATCATGCTGAGGTCTTTTGACATCATTCAAGAGGTGAATTAGTGTGACACAAAGACTCTCCTCAGCCTGATTTCAAAGTCTCTCACGCAAAGGCGAACATGAAAAGGAACCAGAGGGAGACATCGTCAGCTTTAATATGCTTTTTTGCTCCACTTGTCATCGACTGTGACAACATGTCTAGTTAGCTGGGGGGGGGGGGGGGGGGAAAGGAAGAGCACAG
>VUQG01012940.1:1829-28311 GCA_015106755.1 Etia nguti
CAGGTTTGCGTGTCTGGTGACAGGAGCGACGTGCCGCAGGCTTTGCTTTCCGCGTCGTCGTTTGGGACAAATTCCGGAGCGGGAAAGCCGATGATGCTTCCCTGACATCCGTAGCGCGTTTCGACGAGCTCCGGAGCCATGTGGGGCTTGTCGAAGTAGACGCCGCTGTTTTCACTGAGAGCCTCACACCTGTGGCCCCCGGCATTACGAGCATTGCAGTAGAGGTGGCTCCTGCCCTCGTGGTCTATGATCTCGGCCATTTCACATTCGCACGACTTCTTCCGCAGCATCTTACCTATGTGCCACGTCTGTCCAAAGTCCTCGCTATATACTGACAGTGCACGTGGGTAGACTGTGCAAGGGATGGGGAAGGAACAGCATCTGTAAGGAATGTAGTAGGCGTACGCAGGGATGATCAGTCGGCCGTTCTCAAGCTGAACACCGTGGCCGGGGCCCACGGCGAACGTGGCCCACTTGTGGATGGCCTCGCCGATCACGCTCTCAGTTAAGTCTGTCACTTGGCTCCAAGTCTGGCCGTCGTCTCGGCTGCTGACATAGCAAAGGCGAGTCTTGTTCTTACCTGTCAGGATCTGCTTCGCTTCCGTGGTTGTGCCCCACACACAGATGAAAAACAAAAAGAGCGTCTTGGTGTTTTTTTCATACACCGGGCAAGGATTCATAGTGCGGTGGTTTGGCAGGCACACCAAGGACAGCTCCTGACTGGACGACCACTGGAAAAATACAAAAAAAACCCACCCCAAAACATGACAAAAGGCAACATTTGAAAAGAGGACAACAAATCATGTTAACTTCAACTGTGAAAATCAAAGTGATCGTGTGGCAATGATAACCTGCATGGATCCATCCTCTTTCAGGGTGCCTCTCCTCATAACGAAAATTTTGGCGTCATTGTCACAGGATGAGGATCTTTTCTCTGCAAAGGCGAGGAAGGTGTGACAGTGCCTCAGATAGACGAGAGCAGGGATTCTGTATGTTATCCCACTTGGCTCCCTTTCAAACAAAGTTGTTTTAGGAGGTTCTTCTCCGCTGTCTCCCTTCGACGACGTGTTTCCCATGGTGGATCAGAGCTCCTGTGAGCAATAAAATGTCCCAAAATGCATGACAGAGCCTTAGCTTCTTTTATAGTCTTGTTATAACAACCTTCAAAGCACAGACTCGGTGAAGAGTTCACACTCCAGCAGCTCCCCATAAACACAGAAGGCTGCATTGCCACAAACAGCGCGCACCGTGCATGCACAGCAAAGCCCTTACCTTCACTGGTCGCTTTTCACAGGTGCCACTCGTGATCTTTGTCTGAACATCATACCGTCTATAATCGCACGCGAAACCGGAGACCTCTGATGTTCACGACACTGATGCTGTTGGTTCATCAGAAACGAAGCCGTACCTGAGACCGAGAGAGACTTTTACGCTCCCTTCCGCGTTCGCTTCTCAGCTAAGCTAAACGTCGACTTTATGCACTGAATATGTCCACCGTCTTATCTGATTGTTTTTTTCTTACTAGCACTACCGCAGTAATGACTAAATATCAGTTATGGCTGACACTAACTACGCCGCTTCAATACGGCCTTCCCCCGCAGGGACGCCCCACACAGAAGCTAGCTAACCAGCCGGTTTAAACAAACACGGGTCAGGCTTAAAACCCTACCGAGAGTAATTATTTGCCAAACAATACACAAAATAAAGCATTTTCGGGTTGTAAACGTGCCTTTTTAGTGTCTTTGAATGCCTCAGGTTGGCCCGGTGGAGTATCATCTTGCCATTTTAGTTCATCTTTGAACACCTAAACTCACCGGTCTCTTCCGCCTTTAGCTTAAAAAGAAAGGTTACTGCCCCCTGCTGGACGGGAGAAGCGGCACTCGTCTTACGTGCTGTTGCTAGGATACAGAGAGCTACACTGAAGCTCGGGATCAAACACATTGTAGCAGTTTTTTAACATAGTGTGCTGATAAATGGATTAGGCTGCAGTCAGGATGACTTCAGCGTCCCACACCGCTGACGCAGGGCGGAGCTATCCTATAAAATGTTTCCCTGCCGGGACTTCACACCACAGAAGGAGAGACGGTATGTTGAAATAAAGCAAGGCTGTAACCAGCTTATATTAGTGAAATACATATAGTGAAAACGAACAATATTTGTGCTTGGTGTACTTGGAGCGTGCTGTTTACACTGTATTAAACTGTCTGTATGTGTCTGTCTGTATACAGGTGTATGAACTGAGGGATTAGTTGAGAGAAATCATAGTTGGCAAAAAGGAGAAAAAGGAAGTGAAAGTCAGCTTCAGCTACAATGAAAGATAATGTCCACTGCATATCGTTTGTGAGGGCTGAGAAAAGAACTGACAGATCCAGAATGAAGAAACTAACCAATAATGAAGCTTGTTTACCTGTGTGAAAACACCTGCTGGCGTGTTTTTAGTCATCGGTCTTTGCTTTTATAGATGCTGGTCACTGGCTTGCGGCTTACAGGGAGGCAGAGGAGCAAAAATACAGACATCAACGCAGGAGAACAAAAGCAGCTTATAAAAAATGTGAGAGCGAGCTGGCTGATACTTCTCATGGAGTCACATTAGACAGAGCTTTCCTGGTATGAACCTTGAATTCAATACGCAAACGCTTATTTGACAAAAGTTAGAAAAACAGTGATATTTTTTCATTTTCCTTTTCAGCTCCAGTTGCATCATGTTGACAGACCCTCTGAGCTCTGTTCTCTAGACATCAGCGAGCAGAAACTAAACTCTGTAAGAGCCACCTTTTCCCACTTTTACTTACCTTTATCAGCCTGTTGGTTAAACTGATTTAAGATTAGTTCCTTTATACTGGGGGTCACAGGTCAAGCCAGAAGACCTCGAGGTGTTTGATAACGTGGCTTACATCAACGCATCTATTAACTCCCTCTCTCTAGGTGAATATGCTAGTATACGTTATCCTGCAAATTTCATTCTAGCATTGCTGTGTGTGACTCTTTCATAAAGTCATATCAGAGGCTGTCCGTTGTTTTTGCTGCAGGATCTTTCAGTAGTTTTGTGTCTCTAAAAGAACTCAACCTGGCATTAAATGAGGTTTGCGACTTGACGTTTGATCCCGCTGCCTTCCCTCTTCTCGAGGTAAGATGACTCAGCGGTGCTTAACTGTGAACGTGCAAAATAGACGCTGACATTCAGAGCAAGAGTTAAATGTGTGCCATTTTTCTATTTTTCTTCTTCTTCTCTTCTTCTTCTTTTGGATGTGGTTAAGTTCACAGTGCATTTTAATCCTCGCAGGTTCTGGATTTGTCCTACAACTGCTTATCACCCGATGCTATTGTTTCTCTCGGTCGGCTCCCACGTCTTAAGGTCCTTCATCTAACTGCAAATCAGCTTCAGCGTCTCCCTCCTAATCTGGACTCCTCAAACCAAGACCCCACTCAGCTGTAAGTGCCTGAAATAGCAATCTATTTTTTACCACGCTTCACCCACGATCAAGAGACGTTAGCCGTCCATCAGCTCAGATGATGAATTTGCTCTTTTTTTCTGCCCACTTTGATGAATGTTTATGCTGAAAAGCTTCAAATGAATAAACTTCAGAAGTATCTGCACATTGGTGCTGGGCAAAAACAGAATTTGTGAGTGTAGTCTTGGTCTTCTATCTCCACCTCACACACACACACACACACACACACACACACACACACACAGTTCTGCCCTGCTTTGTGTTAAATGACAGACAACAAAATAAACTTTAGGTATAAAAAGCTGCCCGATTTAAAAATTTGATAGTGGTGGTCATGACACTGGCTGAATCTAGCTGTACCCTCCCATAAATACATTAGCAATATATTCCAAGTTGAAATAATTTATGGCTATCTTTCAAAATGTGTGTTAACTCAGCATGTTCTAAGTATTATCATTATCATGATACATGAATTTATCCAGTACCTTGGTTATGATTTCATGACACTTTTCGTTTCCTGAGACATTCACAAACGTAGTTTTCAAACCCACCAAAAGGGGGTGCACAAATGCTCCAAATTCACACGTCTGATCCCGCAAACCTGCACTCACAGGCCACTTTGTTAGGCACACCTTGCTTGTACCGGTTTGGACAGTGTTTTGACTAGAGAACTGCCTTAAAGCTCCGTGGAACAGATGGAGATGGAGACAGGGCACGTTATCCTACTGAAGGCATCCACCACAAGATGGGTACACTGTGGTCATAAAGGGATGAAAATCCTCAGCAGCAATACTCAGGTAGGCTGTGACATTTAGACAAAGTGTGCCAAGAAAATGTCCCCCGCACCGTTACACCACCTGCAGCGGCCTGAACCACCAATACAAGGCGGGCTGGATCAGTCCTTTCATGTTTCAGACTCATCACAGCAGGCAATGTTTTTTTTCCAGTCTTCTATTGTCCAGTTTTGGTGAACCTGTTTAAATTATGGCCTCATTTTCCTGCCCTTAGCTGACAGGAGCTGTGCCTGTGTGGTCTTCTGCTGCTGTAGCCTGTATCAGCTTCAAGGTTCAATGTGTTGTGTGTTCAGAGTGGATATTTGTGTTGCTGTTGCCTTCTTATTAGCTCGAAGCAGTCTGGATATTCTCCTTTGACCTCCACCATCAACAACATTTTCACCCAGAGAACTGCCAGTCAAGGGATGTTTTCTCTCTTTGGGGTCATCCTCTGTAAACCCCAGAGATGGTTGTGTGGGAAAATCCCAGTAGATCAGCAGTTTCTGAAATAATCAGACCAGCTCGTCTGGGATCAACAACCACGCCACATTAAAGTCACGTAAATCACCTATCTTCGTCATTCTGATGCTCGGATTGAACTTCAGCAGGTTGTCTTGACCCTGACCACATGGCTAGAGGCAGTGAGCTGCTGCCATGCGATTGGCTAATTTGTGTAAACGAGGGGTTGAATGGTTTACTAAAGTCACTGGTGAGAATAGATACATTACAGAATACAAAATCTTATTTCACTTTAACTGTGTCATGACACACATTTAGCATTTCTTCGTTTACGTGCAGGTCGATTAAAGAGGAAGACACGTGCTTTCAAGCTCTAGAAGTCCTGATGCTTGATGATAATGAACTGTCCTCTGGAGTCTTCAGCAGTCTTAAAAACCTGAAGAGGTTTGTAAGTTTTCCTATAAAGACAAAGAAAACTTTCTTATCAATTCTTTGATATGTACATTCTTTTTGCATACCAAACATTAATTATAAATGCATATTGCCAGTCTTTGTGCATTCACAGTGCAAGTGAGAAATTCCACTTTTAAACAAAGTGTTTCTTAACATTAACTCTTCTATCACAATGCACAGCAAATTAGACGAAACGCTCATTAAGCATTTTTAATTGCTGATTACAGGCTAAAGACTTTAAGCCTACAGGGGAACTGCATTTCTGAAATACCGTTCATGCAACTGGTGGGTTATTCCAAACCTGTGCAGACTGCCACTGAAAAAGAGGTGGAAGAGGGTAAAAACTCAGCATCAGCATCGTGTAATTTACATGAGTGTCCGAAATTTCCTTAAAATTTTCTCTCCCAATCCAGCACTCGCTCACTCGGAGCCTCCCCATCAGTATTTGACAAGAATCTCAGAGGTAATTCATCCATGATGTTTGAGGTGTGTCATCGCTGTAGTTCGGTGTTATTCTCCCATTAAACGAGTGTGTCTCGTGGCCACTCTAGATCTTTCACAAACACAACTGGGAGCAGAACCGCAAAGAATCCAGTTTACCTCTTCCAGCGCTGCAGTACCTCAATCTTGCTGACAACCAGGTGTGCTGCTGCTTTTTATAAATAAATCCACTATTTTTGGAAAACGAGGTAGCGTGACACACCAGTGGTTTCTCGTCAGGTTGCCAAGGAGGAAGCACTGATGGCTGCCACTCTTTTCCCGATGCTTCGTGAAATTGATATTCAGTTCAACCCCATTACCACGCGGAGGAGAGGTAATATTCCTCCTGTAAAGGATCATTTTAAAATAGGTGTTCGGGGCATCAGAAACCACCTCATGTATTTGTTTAAATACAGGAGACCCTCCCTTGCTGGCCTACATGCAGGAGAGACTTGGAATAACAATAAAGCAGGAGAAAACACAGGAGGTTGTGAAGCGCCCGCTGAAAGTGTCCACTGAACCAAAATGGAAGGTTGGACTTTTTTGTGTTTGATCACGATCCTCCAGATTTTGCTGTATCAATGTCCAGACTGGACTCCTAGGTTTAGTAGGTTTAGTGATTTCGCAGAAAGGGCATGTGATTGACTCCAAGGTGGTCGTGTTTTTGGTAGCGTTTGCCTCTAAACTCGATAGTTTTTAATGAATTCTGATAAAACTCTGTAAAGGTGTAGAGTGGGGTCATGCTTACAATCTACTAAAAAAATAACTTACATCCACTAAGGTGTTTAAGGCCAACTTAATGATTTATTGGTCAAATATTGACAAAAAGAAGTGTGGTGTGTGTTATCACACTTTTTGCTTTTTGTATTGATCACTTCCATTCCATGTCAGTGGAATGGAAGTGAGTGAATCATTATTATTTCAATGTTTTCATATTGAAGGTGGATGAAAAAATACCAAAGGTGTCAAAGAAGCTATTACTGAGGAATCCACAAAGTCAGGCTGGCAAAAATGAAGGCAAGAACAGCAGAAACCACACCTTCCATGAAAAAAAGAAGCCCTTCTTTCTTACTGAGGTATGTTCCTCAGTAGTTTTCCTCATTGGGATATAAAAATACATCATTTTGCTACGTTGTTTTAATGTTATTTAATATCGCAGCATTTCATGTAGTCAGTGTTATTTCATGCTCAGGCAGCAGATGGACCTGAGTTTGAATTTGGTCTTCTTTCTGAAGACAAAGACACTGCAGACAGCAAGGAGAGAAACATTTCCAATCCCGAGCAGTTTGATTTCTTGATGGATGTCGAACCGAACCCTCATGTGCTCAAGCTCAACGGTGAGGAAGGAGGAATGCATTTTCATCTGCAGCCATTTAGTTTTTTTGTCAATTGTTTCAAAGCCAATAAAGTTTGGCTATACAGTGAGCCCGTGGAGAATACTGACGCTTTCTCTCTCTCTTCCTTTCTTTGTGCAGGAATTCAAACAGCTGTTCGGATGCTGGAGCACACACTGAAGAATCTCAATGTTTACAGGGACTCGAAACCAAAGCTCGACAGCATCCAGACGCCATACAGGGAGCGAGAGAAAAGGGTTTGATGTTTAGCCACGCAAAGTTCATTTGCAGGCTCGTAAATTGCAATAAAACAAGCGACTTTAACTACATTTTTATTAATTATTTCACACAGATTAAGGAGCTGCCACCTCTGAAACCTGTGAAGCAGCTGACTGAAAGGGTAGATGACATGATCAAAGAAATCAGAAAGAGTAAAACAGTAGAAGTGGTCCCTTTAGGTATGCACACATCCTACTTATACGCAGTGAATGCCAACTCATTTCACCTGTAAAGTCCTCTTTCTTTAAGTAACACTCTGTTTTCTGTCTAGCCACTGCCCTACACAGCAAAGGTGTCAGTAAGCAAGAATATAAGGAAGCTCTCATGCTGATGAGGGACATGAAAAAAACATATAAGATGGTCCACGCGAAAACAATGGAGCAAGAAGCCGCCATCAAGTCTGACAGAGGCTCTGACCAAATCTGAGCTGAATCTCCATCTGTTTAAAAGTCATATCCAAATAATTAGCCGAGCAGATTTTCTTTGGCTTGAAATGTTTGCTTTGTATTACTGTGAGCAGAAATAAGTAAATGGAGCAATGTTTTCCTCAACTATCAGGTCTGGAGTTGAAGTGCAGAGTTCACAAAGCTCAAGCAGATGCAAGGGTATCTAATTGTAACTAGAAAAGTGTGCCACTGTCTGTTCCCCGTAAGCCTGATGGTTCTGAGCAGCTGTGCCGCCACGGCTGTGACCAGAATCCATCCAGGATGAATGCATTGTATTCATTAGAACTCAGTTGCAAGAACAGAAAGTAGAAAGAGCGTTTTCTTTTTTTATTCTTCTTTTTTTGGGGGGGGCGTTTTTTAACTGTTTGTGCCCATTTGTATGCAAACACCCTGTTCTGTAGAAGGAACACAAGACCACTGGGGTAGATTTACAGTGCAACAAAATCCACATCAAGCCCTGCTGTAACTGTAAAACTGTGCTCCTTATTCATATCCACTTGATGTGTTTGCATTACTGCTTTTATTTTAAAGCTTGGGAAAGATTTGGAGCACAAAATGATTTTTTTTTCTTAGCAGCCGACTTGTTGTTTTACCTGCTGGATGTATTTGAAAATGTTGTATACCCTCTAATGCTTCCCAATCAGCTTTCTCCATGGGTATTGTGCGTCGCCCTCTCACTCACCTATGATGTGAGATTTTCAAAAAAATGATTATTCGGTTGATTATTATCTTTTCGTAACTTTGAACAGACTTCTGCAGTTCAGAATGATTTAGGTTTCGATGCCGTTGTGCGGTATTACTACAAGCTAAGAGTGGTAGTTGTTTGTTTTCCTTGCTCATTCCCTTTTTGATTTCATGGTCTTGTCCATCATATGATTTTGATTATTTGTCTCGAGTGCAGCGTGCAGATGTGGAATGCATGTTCAGCCCCTGTGGAATAAATCACTTGGCACTCTGAAGATACTGGGTGCAGGGAGGTTTTTACATTCATGTCGGGACATTTTTCTGCTCCTGTATGGATTGAATCATAAATCATTTATGCATTTCTTACACTAAACAAAAAAGCGTGCTCTGGCAGGGGGTTCGGTTTAAGACAGGACCCAGATTCAACATGGGAGGAGGTTGTAGGGAAAAAGGTGATAAACTTTTATGGAACAAGCCGAGGAACAGCTGAGGTGTTGATCTCAGGAGGAGAAGACACAGAAGAGACAAAGAACAGGCAGAATGGGCCTAATGCAGCACAAACAATGGAACAGAGTCACCTGATCCAGCCAAAGAAGGAAATTTTGAAGCCTAATCTTAGATGCAGAGAGGGAGTCTGCCTTCCAAACCCAAACCTGGAGCCTGGAAGCTGAGGGCTCTGCCTCTCATTACGCTCCCGGAAACACTGGGAACCACAAGTAAGAATGTGCTCTGGGGGTTAACATGCTGCTCCGGGGTCTTTAAGATAAAAGCAGCTCGGTTATAATTTAATTCTGTATTTCACGGTCTTTTTCAGTTTGAACAAAAATGTAAACACAACAGAGGGTAGTGCTTAGTTATTGAAACTGGGGTGTCTACATGACTGGGTGTGCGCTGCCTTAACATGGTGTTGTGGTTGTGTTGTATAGCTACTGTGAACTTCTGAAACCTTGCCCCCGGGAAACACACCTAATAATAAAAACAGTGAAAAAAAATTACAGTAGCTGCTCAGCATAGCAATGGAGTGCATGCAGTGTTTCCTCATACTTTGGCTAAAAGAAGGAACTCTTTTAGTTTTGTGTGTGGAAGAGTCAGCATTGGGTTCCAGTGATATGTCCCAGTCTTGCTAATGAAATCAATCACTGAGCTCTAGCATGAGAATCGCTGGTAAGTTTCTCTTCTGTGGTATTTCATACGTGAGGAAAGATTCATCCACAGTGTGTTATTGTAGTGTCACACAAATCTTAGCGATAAACAACTTTCAGCATCATAATTAGTTTATAGCAGTGTTCACTTATTTTTTCACTAAAATGTTAGTCTTGATGGATGAAGAGTTTGACACTGTGAAAACAATCGGTACAGTGCTGCTCAGTGCTATCAGGCAAACACCTGGTCTCCAGTCTGATGGCCTTGTTCAGGTCTTTTCATCCTTAACTATATTTTTGCTGGTAATGAGGAGCCTGTGCCAAATGGCAGAGACACCCTTCTACAGAAATACTGTTTTCCAGTCCAGTGGAGCTCAGCTCCACACAGCCGAGCTTGTCTGAGCTGCAGCGATATTCCACAGTATTGGACACAACAGCTGCTGAAAATCCTCGATGCTAAATAGATTATAAATGATCAGATTGTTTTCATTATTGACTCTGAAAATTGCACTTGTACTGCCTATCCAGGCTTGGGTGCAACTCCATTAAAGTGCCCTGAGATTTGTTGTTGCTTTCACTAACATTATGGACTTTGTTCTTCAGCCAGTAAGTCCTAGCGTGAACTTATTTTGTTTGACCAGATTGCTGTTACAAAGTAATTTAGAAATGATAATCATTAGTACTTGCAGTCCAGTGCTGTCATGTTGTAATTCTTTAATGCTGGAAGAAAAATAAACATGTACTCTTGTGCAAGAGGTTTGTTACACATGTTAGTTTTCCACAGTTTTGGGGAATGATCAGTCCCTCTGATGGCTCAATATTCCAAGTACACTCTAGGCGTTTACTGACCTCATCACAAACTTGGAGATCTCTCCAAGAACTGTTCACGAGATTGTGAAAAAATAACTCAGATGCACTTAGTTGGTAAACCTTCCACTTTTTTTCACCAGCTCTTTTGGGACATACGCCTTCCTTTTCTTTGTTTGTGTTTGTGCCAACATCCGCAAACTTTGGATTATGTAATTAATAAAGCAGATGAATCGGATCATTTCTTTTCCTGCATTACAGTTTTTAGTGCAGGCCTCAGATGAATCCTGGCTTCATGCTGTTACCTCAGGCTCCTTCTGCAGTTCTAAAAGAATCTGTTATCAGGAAAAAGTCAGAAGGGTAAATACCAAAGCAACTACAAATTCCCCTTTGAGTCTGATCAGTCGATGAGTAATTAATCACAGCCAGTTGTGCTTGAATCTGCCAACACAGTTTCAGTGTGAGCAGTTGCTTTATATAGACATAAACAGTACCCCAAAATACCCCAAGAATGCAATACAAAGGGATGTTTTATACTAACAGATGTTTTTATATTTATCAGTTAAGTCAATAAATAATGACAGATGCAGGACACAAAGCTGCAAAGGCCCTATGGTACAAATGGCTTCAAAACCTCTGGATCCTACACTTCCCACAATACAAATTACCCAGGTTGCACTTAAACTCTACATTCCCAGTTTTTCCACAAACCGTAAATAACCTTGATGACATCACTGTGATATCATGAGCGTTATTTTTTGTTGTCATATATAATTGATTTACTCGCAGACGCCTCATGGGGGTGCTTAAAAGAGGACCTCTTATGCTTCGCTTTATTTTCTACCACACATGCAGCCACATGAAAAACAACGTACTCTCATATCTGGTGACAACCAAACACAGCAAGTCAGCACAAACACCACATACTAACTGTCAAGCACAGTGGCAGAGGCCTGAAAATTTGGCCTTGTGTTGCAGCCACAGGCCCTGGGCACCTTGCAGTCATTGAGTCGACCGTGAGCTCCTCTGTATACCAGAATATTCGAGGTCAAACGTGAGCCCATCTGTTATCTGTCACCAACTAAAGTTTGACTCACACTGGGTCATGCAACAGGACAACAGTCTCAAGCACAACAGCAACTCTACGACGGAAGGTGGAATCAAAGCTCAGACCTCAACCTGACTAAAATGCTGTGGTGGGACCTTAAGAAAGCTGTGTATAAATAAACCCCCACAAAAGAAAAGTGGTACAAATGACTCTAAAACAATGTGAGAGACTGATAAAATTGCATAGAAAACAATTCCTTTTAGTTATTGGTGCTAAAGGCTACAGGCTACTGAATCATTGGGTGTACTTAGTTTTTTCCCACAGAGCTTCTGCTTTTTCACTTAGTTTGTGATAAATAAATATTGACTCATATTGTTGTTCATCTGAGATTTTCTTTAACTAATTTTAGAACCTATAAATCATTTTGTAATAGGTCCTAACATGTAGAGCCTTAGAACTGAAAAGGATATACATTCTTTTTTGCACAACAGTAAATACGCGCCAGACCAATCTACATGCTTGGACTTTTAGTTCTGTGTGATAGTACGTTCCCTCCTGCATGCTGTTTAAGCTCTCTTTAAAAGTGGAAGTCAGCCATGAAGCTAGCTTAAAAGGGAGGGTGGTCTCAAAAGCCAGTTTCACAAAGCGGTTTGAGTGAGGTGCTGCCCCAAGGCCCAGAACAAACTAAAAACCATTATTCAGCACTATGACTCATGCAACACTCCTATAGGGTCCAACTTTAAAAATAAGGAGCTGGAAAACATATGTCTATGTTCAAGACTGGAGACATAATCCACATAGCTTATTGTAATATGCACAAAGCTAGTTTTACTTTAGATTGCAGACCAAAGCCAATAGAGAACCCTGTTTCTTTCTATTTTCATTGGATTCTTCCTCACATTAACATTAACTGCAGAGTAAACACACAAAAGCGACTTCTTCTGTAACCTCTTTGATGTTACGATGAAAAACTGATGAGTTGAGTTATTAACTGAAAACACATTTCATCCGTGCTCTTGGTGATATAACAGAGTCTGGCAGGGGAGTCGGATACTCTGTCCAAGCGCAAAAAGAAAAATAACAAAAGACATGGCGAAGAAAGGCGCTGGTGGCGTGTGTCTTAGGCACGGCAGATCTGTTTACACATCTATACGTCTCTTTTCTGTACGTTTCAACACGGCACAGCTTCACATCTGGAGCAGTCGTCACAGCAATCAAGCCTGAGAAATGTTTGGGTAAGGGTTGTTTGACTCTCAAACTGAGGGCCAACAGTTAAGCTTTGAGGATAACCCTGTGGAGACTCAAACACCAGATTTGGCTCGGAAAGAATAGGCCTGAATACCTCATCAACACTCCTCATTACTCAAGTGCCAAATGAGCTCACTGCGGACTGGACCTATTCATTATTTCTTTTGATGGACAATTGAACTGTAACACACTTATCATGTAATCCTGGAAAGGCTTCAGATATTCTGGCTGACATTTGAAAAGAGGCCATTGTTAATTATAGATCATAACTGTAAAGTTGTCACTTATTTCTAGGTATGGGGGGTGGGGGGATTCCGCTCCGCTGCGATCTGTCTTTAATAGTTTATTGTCATTGCAGGCATGCATTAATATTTCTGACCTTCAAGCCTCGTCGTTCGGGGGTAAAGGAATGAAGATTTAAGCATTCGCGTAGACTCGTAGTGTCCATTTTTTTTTTTTTTTGGCCCGACTCCAAGCATCGGCTAAAATGATCAGGGCCAACTTAATTAACGGGAGGGTTAAGGGTGTAAAAAACAGAGCCCTTGATAGATTTCGGAAGTATTTTGAAGAAGCATAAACTCAGGGACTCTGCTGAGCACCTTAATCAGCTATGAAAGCAAACACATCTATCAGACTTAATTAACTTAACACAATTTGGCTCCCTTTGAATCAAAAGACTGCCTGATTGATTTGCAATGCTTCAGTTCCTCAAAAACACCGTACGCATCTGTGAGGATTTACTTCCTGCAGCCATTTACGAGATGCTATATTTGATTTTTTGTAAATAAAATCAGCTTTACTAAGCTGCTCTTTTTTTTTTTTGTCAACACTGCAAGCTTAAAAAGCTCATTTATAATAACTCTGCGCAAACATGGAGCCTTTTCTGCAACTTGCACCAACTGTTCTCACAAAGGAACTCACATTTTTAAGCAACAGCGAATCAGATTTGTTAATAATCACAATTTTGGCCAAGAAGTGGCTCCAATCCTGGGCCGAGTCGTGACCCCGAATCTCACATTTTCTTCCCTTCTCACTGAATCGGGGCTGCATGGGCAGCAGGGTGGAGTACACATACACAGGGAGCTGACCGACTGCATGATTTATACCTACTGACTGCCCCCAGCTGTTACAATTGCAAGAGCCAAGACTAAGCATGCATAGCTGAATTAACCCACAAGACGAATTCAAACATCGACAAAAAGTGGACTGATAGGATTTCCATCAAAAAATGACAAAGATAACACAACATGAATTACTGACTAGGCTGCAGCGTGTCTGTTAGAGGTAAAAAGTAACTTGAAACTCAACTGACTTGCTCAGAGGAAGGGAGGGCACATGGAAACGTTCGTTTAAGTTTAATGCTGCTAATTTGAGTTGGCAGCATCAAAGTAGAACACCCCTTTCTCACACTTTTCATTGGAACAGCCTGATTGGTCAACTAAGAGACAGACTGTTGTTAGCTGTCAGGTCTAACAGCTAACACAAAAATATGACAGGCTTTTTTGTGAGAGTAATGAAGGCACACAAGGGAAGTGCGTCGCTTTCAAAATATTGTTTCATGCCTTTAGTGAGAGATGGACAGAGCTGTCTGGCGCAAAGTGTGAAAGCAACACAATTGAGTCATTGTCTGAGGGGAGGGGACAGAGAGAGCATGTCGGGGGTTCACAGAGAAGGGAAGCAATATTATTCTGAAGCGCCCACGCAGTCTACCAAATCAGCAATTGCACTCTGACTGAAGCATGGGAACCGGCAGTAATAATTTGACACCTGTTGATCAAGCTGCCCCGTAGAAAGACTGCACACAGTGCTGCTGAGCAAAATAAACCTTTGCTGCTCCCACAGATCTGCTTTGTAGCTCATTATTTCCATGAGCAGGTTACACTGTCTACAGTGCTCTCACTAAAAGGTGGTTTTATTGTTGCATTGATGTCCTTTACCCCGTTCTTATAAAAACAGATACTTGCAGTCATTCATCAGATTATAACAACAGACATAAATTCAAATTATTTAACTATCTGTTCTTCATTAAACCACCCGAGAGCTGAAACGTGGATCCAGAAATAAATAGCAACTGTGTTGTCGGTGTGCCTGCACCATTTTTGCGTTTTAAAATGAATATTTTTTAAAAATAATGAGTATTTCCATTTTTTTTAGGCAGTTTGTTCAGATTTGTAAAGACAAAACAAAAACTTTTGGGGGGATCAGATCAGGCTAGCATGTCAGCCTTCACCAGTTGTTAACATGTGGCAATCTATGTGTCTGAACCAGGAAGCACAGTAGCATAGACATACCAGACATTGGAGGATGGCTATAAAAGTGATTCCTCCCATAGACTACCATGTTAAAATGGCCAACTAAAGACTTTCCTTCTGGAAAAAAAGTCAATTAATCAGTGTTAAACGCCTGATTTATCCTCTATTGATGGTCTATAACACAGGTGGGGGTTTTTTTGGGGGGGGGGTTACATGGCTCATCTATATGGCTACTAGTAAGGCTTGAAGTTAGGGGTGATCACTTTGCCTAACAGGTGTGCTAACACAACATCATCCTCTGTAGGTCAACCCACTGAAATCTCCCAGCCTGTCCAAGAAGGTTTTCTTTTTTTAGCCTCGGTCAATAAAACTCTAATATTTTGTTTTTCTGTTTCTTAGCACTAATTAGTAAGTGTGTGTGTCTGTGCATTGCACCCATACAAATTAAGACTGCAGTTTGACTGAGAGCGTCAACTCATAACTAGCACTCCACGCCATTCATCCATCCATTCTCTTCCTCTTATCCAGTTCAGGGTCGCAGGGGGATTGGAGCCTATCCCAGCTACCATGGGGCGAGAGGCAGGGTGCACACTGGACAGGTCGCCAGCATTGAGGGCAAACTCCACGCTTTTGTCCAAATATGGTAACTTCTTATTCCAAAGAAAAAAAACACTAACACTGAGGCTTCAAAATCCAGAGTTCAACAAACCAAAGAAGCCTTCACAGTGGCTACGTCCATGTTGGTTATGCTTCAGTCTTATTTGACTCATTCTATGTAACTAGGAATGTTTTAATGCCACTGATCATTGGAAATTCTGTGAAGCACCTTGTATCTTTGGATTAGAAAGGTGCTATAGAAATAAATGGTATGAATAATTTATTTATTCCTATTATTGTGTTTTAATAAGCCATCATTTCCTCTGGGCCACATCTGTGTAATATGGGATTAATATGTAAGAATTTACTGTGATTAATTCCATGCAATATTTTGAATTTCTACTCATATTCCTTTAAGTTATTCACGATGAATCTTAGAAGATTAAAAAAAAAATTAATATGCCGACTGGCTAACAGGGCCTTTCCCCCCCAGTTCTGTGCAACAATGCAAAATCTCTTAGAGCTTCAAAGCATCACCGACCTCCTGCAAAATTTTGGCACACTGTGAAAAGTCTAACAATTTTATTTGAATATTCCTCTCCTGGCATTGATTAAACCCCTAAAAACTCATCTCTATTCATGAGAATTATTTATTAGAGAATTCTTCCCTGAATAATAATCCCTTTGTTCTTGCTGGTTTGGATGTAATTTCAGTTATGCTTGTTCAAACCATAAAGCACTATTAAAGAAGACAGAGAGCACGATATTGCACATCCACCAAGCTGATTCATCAGAATGATGACGTATATAACGTGTCACCATTTATAACTGTACAAACATTACAGTGATAAATTCAATGAGCCCTTAGTTTGTCTAGGATATTAAACACCGAGGAATGTATTGCTAACAAGGTGCATATGCATCACTTGGAGAGGGGATGACAGTTCAAGACAGTTAACACTGCAGTTTTTAAATAATGATTTCATTTTTTAAGGGAAGATAAAAACAATTGCCCCCTAAAAGTAATAACTGGTTGTGCCGGCCTTGGCAAAAATAAAGAACTGCAATCAAACATTTATATTAACTGGCAATGAGTCTTTCACATCACTGTGGAAGAATGCAGACTTGTTTTAATTCAGGCACACTGGAGGGTTTTTGAGCATGAATGACCTTTTTAAGGTCATGCCAAAACATTTCAATCTGATTATGATCTGGACATTAACTAGGCCACTGCAAAACCTTTATTTCACGAACCTTTTCATTCGTGGTTTTTAGCCATTCAGAGGTGGACTTGCTGGTGTGTTTTGCATCATTGTCCTGCTTCATAGCCTGATTGTGCTTGAGCTTCAGGGTCCGAACTGATGGATAAAAAGCAGAATTGATGGTTCCATCGATTACAGCAAGTCTGCAAGGTTTTAAAACAGCAAAGCAGCCCCAGATCATCACAGTACCACCGCCGTGTTTGACTGTTGGTGTTCTTTTACACCATAAGTCTTGCGGATCATCAAGATGATTTTTGGCAAATACATTTATATAATAATTTTAACAAAGAAGTTGTTGTAGTGAGGGATTTTACTATTAAGTGGGCATGCAGAAAATTAATTGTTGTTATTTTGGTTTATTATTGTTGTTATTATTAATTGTTATTAGGAGGAAGGACACTGCAGAATGCTATTGACACAAAATTACGATAACAAAAACAATGAAACATGTCTTCCCTGCTTAAATACTAACCTATTGGAACTGATGAAAGGGACGATGCCTTACAAAAGGCAAATTTAACAACGCTAACGCTGGATATCGTTTCATTGTTTCAAGAAACAAGGTTTTTGGGGAACTATGAAAGCTAAAATCCTACGTCAACTTGGTCTCAAGTTATCGCATTTACAAGATTTTTAGAAAATGTGACCTCTGACCCTGAGGTCAAGGATTCAAACTCGAATTTGAGTTTTGGTAGATACACCTTTGGTATCAATTTCAAACTCCATGGCTCCTCATTCTCGGCCATAACTCCACACCACCTGCCCGCTCACCCAGTTGCCTGATGAGCCGGTGGAGTGACAACAATACCCATCAGCCTTGTACAGCTGAGGGGCAAAAAGCAGAGGGTAACTCAAAGTTAATTTGGGATCACTTAAATGAAATGACAGAACGATATTGTCAACAAAAAAATATTAAATTCAGATAAATGGAAATTTAATGTATATTTTAGTAAAAGTGTCAGAAGCTCTTGACCACTATTTTATAAATTCAATAGCCACCATTGCTCGGGGATTTTGAATAATTGACATCAGTGTGTGCTCAGACCAAATAAAGGAGCCAACCTTTCATTTTTAAGCATGTTTCAGAATTAGAGGTTATTGCGACCTTCACAAGCAAGGGATGTTTTTGGTAAGGACACAATAATGACAACGAACTTGAGAAACACATTCACAAATCCAATTACAAAAACTGGCAATTTGTTGTGGGATTGGGCCCAAGTATCTGGAAATGAGCTGTTGCTACATCCATACACAAAATCGTTACGGTGGCTGTAGCTCAGGAGGTAGAGCAGGTCATCTACTAATCAGAAGGTTGGTGGTTTCATTCATAGCCTTGGGCAAGATATGGAACCCTGAGTTGCTCTCATATTAGATAGAACTTATTTTTAGCATTGGGGAAAAAAAGTGCCAGTGTCCATCAGGCACATTGTATGAAGTGTTTTGAGTGCTCAGGTAGAGTAGGAAGGTGCTCTATAAGAACTAGTTCATTTTTTAAGTTCTGGGCAATTACAAACCAATCAGCATTCAGCCTGTTGTCTTTAAAGTGGATAAAAAACTAGGAGCTGATCAGATTGATTTAAACAGACGTTTTTCTGCTTTACATATAATCCTGTTGACAATGAAAATTAGCCTATGGCTAACTCTGGTGCATTTATAGCAGTGTTTATTAATGTGCATTGTCTCTGTTGAAAATAAACAAATAAAATAAATAAATAAACATTGGTGAGATGAGCCTGTGGAACTTTCTCATGGATGCCTTTTTTACCCAGTCTTGTTCTTATTGCTGAATCATGAACTCTGACCTTAACCGAGGCAAGTGAAGTCTGCAGGTCTTTAGATGTTGTTCTGGGTTCTTCTGTGAGTCCTGTAGGCAGGTTCATCACTGTTCCAAGTTTCCTCCATGTGTGTAAAATGGCTCTCACTGTGGTTTATTGGAGTCCCAAAGCCTTAGAAATGACTTTGTAACTCTTTCCAGACTGATAGATGTCAGTAACTTTGTTTGTCGGCTGTTTCTTTCTTTTGTGGCACAATGTGTTTTTTGTTTGTTTGTTTTTTAGCTCCTTTAGCCTACTTCACTTTGTCAGCTAGGTTCTGTTTAAGTGATTTCTTGATTCAGCCGGTCTGGCATTCATCAGGCCTGTTTGTGGCTAGTTAAACTGAACTCTGGTTTCCACAAAAAATGTGGTTAATCGCAGTTAATTAACAAGGAGGGCCTTTTTTTCACACAGGGCCAGGCAGGTTTGCATCGCTTTTTTCTCTTATTTATTTAAGAACTCCATTTTGTATTTACCTGGGTTATCTTTGTCTAATATTACATATGTGTAAGTATGAAAAATATGCACAAAAAAAACTAAGAGTAAGGAAGAAGGCAAACATGTTTTCAGGGCACTAACGTGATTCCTTGAAACCAACCTTCAGTGCTTTTCCAGAGTTTATGTCTTGATGTGTCTGAGCTGTATTTGGTGGCACAAATATACAAACTACATGGGTAGTTTCAATGTTGTGGCTGATCTGAGAATATGAGTTTCAAGGTTTAGTTACAACTTCTGCTTTTGATTTCCACGCCTCTGATAACATTTAATTTCCAGCTGGAACACAGTTTATCCGGCCTTCCGGAGCTCTATTTATTGGAAGCCTCCAGGCGATGAAGGTCTTAGGACTGCACTGCTGTAGCCGGCATGCAGACCACTGATGAATCAGCAAATCATTCTCAAAAACAGCTAGACAACCTGCCTCAAGTAGAAATCCCGATTCCTACTGTGACTGAAATGCATCATTTCATACATAACAGCAAGACGCAAATCAGAGAAAACTTTAAGGTATTTATACCTATGAGGGGTGGTACAGAGTGCATTCAACTACATCAGCCACTGGAAAATACACAAAAGGTATGTGGAGCAGTAAAATGTCAGGATATTACAACAAACTGTGCAGCTGCATACAAAAAGAAGCTACAATAGGTCTTTAGCTAAAATCAGAAAAGGCACAATTGCAAAAAGCTGTGCATTTACCCCCATGTAATGCCTCAAACTACTTCAAGAAAAAAAGAAAAAACATTCAGGCAGTCACATGTATATACACAGAAATCATGTAGGAAACAATACCCTTTAAATAAGGCGACAAAAACTTGCTGTATTTACAATAAATACTTTGATGATCACACAAACAAACAAAATGTGGCTTCTAACCCAACTTATATTAAAATACAAGTTCCTTTCATGTACTTAAGCAAAGCTTTTTTTCTTCCAGAAATACCGATCCCACTGAGTGAATGCCAAAACAGTCTTTGAAGCTATCGTCCCAAAATTACAACTGGATGAAGCTGCTAAGAAATCTACATTTCTTATTCACATTTTCACATTTTGTTTATAATTATAGCACCTAGCTAAATTCATGATAGTTTTTGAATTATTACAAGTACACATCATAAGCAAGTCAGCTGTCGAGCGCACTGCTACAGCCTGTGCTGTGCAACCTAACAGTTTAAAACTAAAATATGTGATGATTAAAAAACGATGGTCAATGATGGATTAAAAACAGTATAGATAATATATTTGACTTGCACATCCAAGTAGTTATTCTGAATAAAGATATAAAGAGCGACAATTAGGGTGAACACAGGCCTTCAGTTTGCTTAGGATTTAGGAAAGTCACAATCTCCCGAATGCCATCTTCACAAATCGTGGTCTGAAGAGCTTTACTCAGATTTTCTCCTTCCTCTTTAAATTTTCTCCATGTCTCTGAAAAATAAATTAGAACTGATGTAAACCTGACACACACACACACACAATCACAGTAAAATAAGTCTAAAATAATGATGTCAAAATCTGCCATATAAATCAGTCAATCAATTCAAAAACAAACCTTCATCAAGTGTTGTGAGCAACGTGCAGTTCTCTGGATGATCCAAAATGTCTTTCCTTTGAACGTCGCCAATTTCCATTAATTGTAAAACGCCTGTAAAAACAAAGAACTCAGAGGAGAATCACACAGAGGTGCAGCCGTGCTGTATGTTTATCTTGCTTTTCATATTTTGGAAACTATAACCCCAATTCCAGAAGAGTTGAGGGGAACAAAAGTAAATAAAAACAGAATTAAATGATGTGTAATTTTCATAGAAAGATAGAAAAAATATTAAACGTTTAAACTGGAACATGTGACTGTTTTATAATTTTAAAAAAAGCTTATTTTTAAATTCGATGGCAGCAACACGCCATTTAAAAAACTTGGAACAGGAGCAACAATAGGTGGGAAAAGTAAGTTGTACTAAAAGGAAACAGCTGGAGGAACGTTTTGCAGCTAATTAGATTAATTGGCAACAGGTTAGTAACATGCCTGGGTAAAAAGAGCATCTAGGCAAGGCAGAGTTTCTAAGACGTAGTCATCTCTTTTCATTCCCTGTGTGTTTATACGCCACTCTGCATTTAATCATTAGTAGTTATGAAACTCTGTCTCTTTCTCTCCCTCCCCTCACTCCCAACAAAATCACAATAGATGGCTGTCCCTTCCTGCTTCCTGCTCAGTGGGAGTTTTTCCTTGCCACTGTCTCCAAGCACTTGCTCATAGGGGGTCGTGTAGGAGTGTCCTTCTAATATTGCAGCATTTTTACCTTACAGTATAAAGCACCTTAAGGTGGCTAAATTGGTGCTACATAAATACAATAAATCGAATTAAAGGTAGTCAGTAATCTGCAAAA
Source organism: Etia nguti (assembly GCA_015106755.1). Classification (NCBI taxonomy): domain Eukaryota; kingdom Metazoa; phylum Chordata; class Actinopteri; order Cichliformes; family Cichlidae; genus Etia; species Etia nguti. Next base: position 23,242 of record VUQG01012940.1, read on the forward strand.
ACTGCAAATTGTGGAGGAGTTCAGAATCATTTTTCTTGGTATAAAATTAAAAGATTTCATCATCTTTAGTACATGATATCACCAAAAGATTCTGAGAATCTGCAGAAATCTCCATGCTCAAGGAAAAAGGCAAAAAATCAGTACTGGATGCCCAGGATCTTCGGTACTGCATTAATCACTGTGTGAGCTCAGTTCACCGTGCCATCAACAAATGCAAGTCAAAGCTCTGTCATGTAAAGAAGAAGCCACACGTGAACATGATCGAGAAACATCACTGTCTTCTCTGAGCCAAAACTCTCGAGGCAAATTGGAGAACTGTCCTGAGGTCAGATGAATCAAAATGTGAAATTTGTCTTAGAAAACAAGGATGCCGCATCCTTAGAACTACACAGGAGGAGGCTCGGTTTGTTGTAAGATCAAAAGCCTGCATCTCTGAAGTATAGAGGTGCATTAGTGGCTATGGGTTTGGCAGCTTGAAAGGCACCATCAGTGCTCAAAGGTATATACAAGGTTTTGCATCTCGGCAAAACAATGATAAACTGCATACTCCATCTATTACAGCAGCATGGCTGTGTGGCAGAAGAGTCTGGGCGCTCAACTGGCCCACTGCAGTCCAGATCTTTCACCAACTGAAACATTTGGCATGTCATGAAATTAAAAATACAACAATGAATACCCAGGACTGTTTCAGCGCTAATTTTATATTGAACAATAATGGGACAAGGTTCCTCACTTAAAAGTCCACACATTTATTGGCTGTTGTTAAAAGAAGAGAGGTGGATACACACTGGCAAACATGGCCCTGTCCCAACTTTTTTTGAGGCACGTTGCGACCATTAAGTGATATTTTAATCTTAAAACGGTACATTTTCTCAGTTTTAACATTTGATATGTCTTCTGTGCTCTATTGTGAATAAAGTATGGGTTTTTGAGATTTGCAAATCACAGCATGTTGTTCTTGTTTACATTTTGCACAGCATTCCCATTTTGTTCTATTTGGCTTTCTATTCTTTTTCGCTCTGTTGTCAAGTGTTAGGTGAGAAGAACAACAGTCATGATACACATTATCGTGCCTGTATTTTTAATATAAAGCTATGATTGGGAGCCGACTAAGATGCGTATCAAAGATGGATGTAACCACCATAATGTTACTTTTGGGTTTATGAACTACCAATTTAAAGCGTTAAGTTCAGGATTTCTTCTATTCCTGTCTTGGTTTTAAACCAAGGCTGAAGACACTCCATCCTCACGTGGTAGTATGAACCACAAGGTAGACCCACTTTTTCTCATAGATTTTCATGTGTTTTTGGTACAAATCAGATAAATTACCACTTGCTGGTCATTATTATTAGTAATTTAGATTTAAGGCACTTCTGCAGGGGGTTCAATTCTCATATTACAGAGTTGGAGCAGTTGTACATCTTTTATGTACAGTCTATTGGAGAGAGTTAACTTACACTATCATAAAGACTGGAAATATGAGGAAAATAGCTTGGTTCAGGTAACAGAATCTGCTGACCAGCACCTTTAAAATGAATGAAAGCCACTCTGTATGCTGAGTGACTGATGATACTGAACAGTCAGGAAACCTATATATGCTCACAATCTTCTCATCTAATACTCGGCAAGAAGAAATTAGCACGTTTTTAAAAAATGTTACATTTTCCTATCATATAGCTCAGAGGAGCGGGTGCAGTACCTTCTATAGTGTTCCATACTTGTACTTCAACTTCAGCAGTACTTTGTCTTTCAACAGCAATGATCCTAACTGTGTTGGGTGAGTCAACATTCAAAGCTGATTCAACTTTATACACCAAGAGGTTATTTTTATGTCCGAGATAGCACTGGGTCTGGTTACTTTCAGCTTTAGTCTCTGGGGAAAACAATTAGGAGAGCGGTTGAATGGATGATGTTTACAGTCCATCAACATCAGATCTGTATAAACATCCCATTATATTACAAGTATTGTTTGACTACCTGGACAAGTCTTGCAGCACTTTCCCGCTGATTTCATAGGATGTTGGCAAGGGTACTGGGTAGGACATGTGATGCGTTTGCAGTCCGAGATGCCGTCAGTACAAGTGCACAGGATGCATTCCAGGACTTTACCCAAAACTGGGTGCCACATGTCTCCATGAGAGTATGTCTTGCCATTGTATAAACACGCTGAGAGAAATGGAAAACATCTGAGTGTTGGTCTACATATGGAAACGATTGTAAAGTTCTGAGAAGCATGTCCATAAAATAAAATACCTACAAATGATCTTTCTGTTTTGACAAAGTCTCACCTCTTTGGTGTTTCCTCTGTAACAAAATCTTCACGGTGGTCTCTGAAGCCCCTTTAAGGTTGAGTTTACTGAGACTCAGGCCTCTAGGAGAGGTCCTGGGTGCAGTGGCACGGTTGGACCGCACCCTGCTCTGCTCTCCAGAGCACTGATCAACCGAATGCCTCTATGTAAAACAGAACACAATGCAGTTATCCTTAATGTATTTAGCTACTGGATTTACTTGCTTTACCCCCAAAGTGAAAGCTGAAGAAACATCAGAAAATGCCCCAAATCATTAAAGTTAATAACATTGCTCAAGACATCTGAGTCACTGCTTTTAGCTCATTTTTTCCCCCTTTAAATAGGATGACAATGCAGCTCAGTGCTGTGCAGTGATTGGGTCAAATGAACCACAGATTGTGCCTTTGTCACTAACAATCACAGCAAATGGGTGATTTACAAAGAATCTGAACAATATGATGCCAAGTTGGGTGGATAACTGCATAAGGGAAAAAAATCTGTTTGCTGTTCCGACTTTTGTCGTGATCGCGGTGACACGGGCAAGGACAGCTTACCAGATCCTGTCAGATTTCAAGCCCTGTAATTAAACTGCAGCTGCTAAACTCGTGAGACCACATTGCAGTCTTGAACTAAATTTAAATATAATTTTCAAATGCAGGCAAATTTCCCATGAAGCAATCAGCAAAATACATACAACGCCTCTGTTTAGCTGATGGTTTCCATCCTCAGTTGATGAGGACCCACTGATGCCATGATCTAAGAGAAAAAGATCAAAGGGGAATGTAGATCAATATCAATAAAAACACTCTTATTAGCCAGCTACATTGCTCAGCCCCTAATCTATATCTGAAAATCCTAAAAAAGTGCTCCTTACTGCTTCGTGAATTCCATCTTGGAAACTGAATAAAGGCATTTTGTCAGCTTAGAGAAGATTGACTACCTTTACACAGCAAACAGCAGGTATCTGGAACAGACGTGGGGGAGGAACAGGTGATAGGTTGGCAGGTTTTCAGAGCACAGAAGATGTTTCCATCCTGTGATAAGAAAAAAATCCAGTATTAAGAAAAAATGACATTTGAGAATTATCTATTGTAAAAAGTGGAATGAATTAGATAATATTGTAATAATAATCACACTGTGATAGCAACATGTGTTCTAACAGCACATCATATCGCTACCAAAAAACCAAATTGCTCTTTGTTGAGATAGAGCACGGCAAAGAAATGGGATGAATGCTGTTTTCACTGTTTTAAAACCTGTACAAGTTATTCACTGGTTAAATAATTGTTGTTTATTGTGTTTTTCTACAACATTTTAAGCAAAAGCACTTAAAAGCTTATAAGATTAGCTTGTCCCACTGCACTATATTTTAAAGTACACGCTGTATTATGTGCACATCACAGCCAAAGCAAGACAACAACGCATTTCACTTAAAACTGCATAACACTGGCAGTTGCTCCTCTTCATGTATATAACGATTTTTCTTTACATATCAAACACTTCAACATGGATTACATTGCCAAGGTTCTGAATATTCTCCTATTTCTTTTGCATGTTACATCCTTTTTACAATCACATGGAAACTTTCCCTGAAAAATGAAAATTCTTTATTCAGAAACTAAGAAATAAAAGTACCAAATTAGACTGAACTCACAGAGCATGTGCACATAACACACTGATTGCTTTGCTTGGATGGGAAGAGGTTGTGTTTGGTGAACGTCTCCCCGGGTTGATAAATGCTCCCATTATACCTGCAGGATTTCACCGAAGCTCTCAGCCCTGCAGGAATCCTCGGCTCGTCTGGGAGAGGGGGAAGAACACATCAAGCAGGACGGGATGCTTTAAAAATCACAACAGGAGTAGTTTCTCTCAAAAGCTTAAGCTGACAGTGTGTGACGAGTCAGTCTACCTGTGCATCTCGGACAGCACTGCTGGGGCTCAGCTACAGGGTTATCACATGGCAGGACGGGGCACTTGATTGTGTTACATTTCACATGGCCTGTCTAAAAGAGAGCAAAGCCCAGAGTTTATAGGTTGCTATTTCAGCAACTTTGGCTTCTTTTGGTGTAATATCCCTTTAATGTATTAACTTTACCTCTGTGCAGACGCAGCGTATGCAGAACATGTACCCAAAAGGCTCTAGATAAGGATGCCAGCTGTCTCCTGGGATATATGTCTTGTCTTTGAAAGTACACACCACCCCGGACCCTGAGAGTTGAAGAAAAAAAAAAGATGAGCTGCTCTGAAACGCATATGGCGCAGATAAACGGATCGGCAGAAAATAAAGACATTCACACTACTTCAGTACTGCATAAAACACTTTCCAAAGCAACTGTCACCTCTGAGTTGTGTAAACTGGGTTAAAACGTCAGATGCCAAAGAGCGGACTGTTCCCTAAGACTATTTAGAGAAACAGAAGTCATGATTTAACTTCTGCTGACTTCTGTGACAGCAAGAGGGAAAGAAAACTGCAGCAAACACACCAAAGTTTTGTCTGGAGCAGCACATGACGTTAATCCTAATATATGAGTGAAGCTGTCGCGGAATCAGAGCAAATTTTTCTCATATGAGTCGCATTTTTATGCTTTTCTCCCCCTCCTCAACATTTAAAGCCCCCCCTCAAACACACGTTTGATCAGGAAAGAATAAGCATCAACAGTCTGCTCTTACCTTTCCGGGGTTTTAGCTCTGCAGCTGCAAACCAAATGATGAAAATGAACAAAAACATGGACTTCATTTTTTTTTCTTCCTCTTTTTTTTTTTTTTTTTTTTTTCTTATATG
>VUQG01012946.1:1964-14600 GCA_015106755.1 Etia nguti
TGCTTCTTTTTTTTTTTTTTTTTTTTTTTTGAGTTTTGTAGGATTGCCAGTTTGAACTTGTGACAACTGTTTGCTGGGTTGTTGAAATGCAGTACAAGTTTAATGTGTGTACATCTTTTAGTCTTGAAAACCCTTAAATATTTCCTTTTGACCATATTCAAATCTCTCTTACATCAGTTTGAAAATGCTATCAGCTTGCCTTTTAAGTTAGTGGAGCTTATTCTGGGTTAGGTGAGGAATGACTCATTATTTGGCATCTGTTAGTTGTTGAGTTGTTTGTGTTGGCTTTTTACAGCAGAATAACAACAGTGAACCTAAGTGTACAATTTGTTTGTCTCTCCAGGTCCTTATGGTTGAGGTGGTGTTAACTGCCTCTTGCCATGCCTCCCGCCATGACAGACCTCCTGGACATATGGGCGGCACACTCACCTCTGGCCGGACACGCTCCGGACCAGATCACTGTGGACTTTCTGCTTCCCACTGGAATTTATATCCAGATGGACGTTCCACGCGAGGCTACAATTCAGCACATCAAACTGGTGAGTGGCATTGGGTTGGTGACAGCACAGGTTTCCTAAGCAACAGGGTTATTTAAAGGTATTTTTTACCAGTGTTAATCTTGCACACCTAATACTTAATCAGTTCATATAAAAGTCAACTGGGAACCTACTTTGGGCTTCCTTTGCTTATTGTGCAGTTGTTCCTGCATGCCTGTAGGCCTGCAGACACATTAAGGGAAAACAGAGGCTGCAGCCCAACATTCAGACAGCTGGTCAGTCAGTCAGACATTATCCAATGCCTGTTTTGACAGAGGTGATTGTTGTGGTTCGCAGAGTGTTTTTCTGTTTGCAAATGGCTCGTGATGTCAGCTTATAGGTGGTGATGCCATATGTGAGTGGAGGTCAGAAGTCACAGACATGAGGTTTAAAAAAAATCTAAGAAAATAACTTTGAGGCATGTGTTGTCAGCGTAGGTGTGTGTGCGCGTGTGTGGCCCTCATTCACAGCACAATCAGATTCTTTCTGTAATGACTGACTGTATGAGAACACAGATGCTCTGCCCTAAGCTGTACCAGCTTCTGCAAAGGTAGCATTTATTGCTCTCAGTAAAGGGCTGTTTATTTGATTGCGCAGGATTTTTATTTTTATAATTCTGGTGTACAGCAAACATGTGCTGCACTGAAACACAAAGTCATTATTTCCCCAAAAAGGGCACCATTTAAATAAAGCCTGAGGAGGTGGTTGTTTCTGTGTGTACATAGTGTCTGCTATTCATTGACCATAAGTCCCGATTTCTCTCTGAAATTCATGGGTATTTGAAATAATTTCTTTTCACTGAAGTCTGTGTCTTTGCACACTGGTATAAACCCATACATGGACGTGTTTGCATTTAAAAAGCACATAAACCTTTTAAATCAAACAGAGACCATATGTGTGAAAGCCAGAGGCTGTTAGTTTAGCCAGAGGGTAGAATATTCTTTAACTTTTTGCAGGCTTTCAGACTGTCTGTACAAAACTCTTTATTAGTGATCATACGGCCAACAGCGGGCTTGTGAATGACTGTTTCTTTCATTCATAAGCCTCCATTCATGTGTAGACTACAGCCGAGCTCCCCAAAATGTTTTACAGCAATTCTGGGAAATGACAGTTATCATTTGAAACTCTTTATTTTCCATTTGTCACATGTTGAGATGACTTGCTTACAAAAACGGTTCAGATGAAAGTAACTGTGGGAAATGTTTTGAGTGTTTGTGAAGACCAAACTGTTTGTGGGGAGGAGAGAGGAGGCTTGTTCTGTTTTTCCAGCGTGCATCTCTTTCCCCTCACAAAAAGACTCGCTCTTTAACACCCATCCTGCGATCATGCTGTGTGGGGCAAAGGGGCATAAAGTGTACCACCAGGGGCTGGTAGGCAGGGGAGTCGTACTGTGATTGCCTCGCCCAGAAACTGTGTCGTAAACTTATGAGTCACGTCTATTCCTCATTCCTGAAAATGCTCTCAGCTTTGTTTTATGAAACTGTCACATTAAAAAAAGTTGTTGTTTATTACAGTTGTTCATATTTTAAGTAAGATTTATTTAATTTGGGCTAATGGCTGCAATAAAACTCTCCATGTGGTTTTGTGGGGTAAAAATACCTTAGTTGAACATATTTGTTCTTCTCCCTTCTAGCTCTTATGGAAGCAGGCTCAGAGCTTCCCACTGTTTCCCGCACTCGGCGAAATGGAGAGCCACATGTTCGAGTGTGTCAACCAGGCAGCCGTACACGAAGAGCTGGAGGACGAAACGCGTCGGTTGTGCGACGTTCGCCCCTTCCTGCCCGTTCTCAAGCTGGTGACGCGCAACTGTGGCCGAGCAGAGCGCCTGTTGGACTCCAAAATCGGCGTGCTCATTGGCAAGGGTAATGCAGCATCGCTTTTAAGACTCCAACTCGGTTTGAGGCAGTACATTATCTCACAAGATCTCTCACATGCATTCCTCCCCTCCAGATAGATTCCTTTATTCTCCATGTTTGACATTTCCAATAAAGAAAAGCACTTAAGAACTGGTAAATGGGACAATAAATCTTTCCTACCGTACAACAAGCCGTCAGCACCTCCTCCAGTATACTAAGTAGCTCTCGTACTCAGCACGCTCTCCCAAGCATTCAGACCCAAGGCTCCTGTGCAGATGGCTCCTATCGCTAACTGATAGAGAAGCGTGATGTTTGACTGGACGTGTTCCTGACATGGCTTCCATCACATGTCACTTTGCATTTTCTCTGAAGATTAGGCCTTTTAAAGGAACACAGGGGCTCTGTCACTACTGTATAACAGCCCAGTCCTCTGAGGTGATTAACTATTTGCAGGAAAATAGTTTTGATAGAAGCGGCGTTAAGTCTTTCACCTTGCTTCATGATCAACACTGTTTGTTTGTCATACATGAAAGAAGGCACAGTAACGTTGAGTTTCGGGAGTGATTCCTGAAAGCAGGCAACGTAAACTCATTACAGCGGGCTGCAGGTAAACTATAGTGGAAAGTCTTTTCAGAGATTTTAAAGGAAAATGATGCAGTGACTAGTGAAGAGAATAACAGAGGTTAATCAGTAATGGAAAGTGAAGTAGTGTAGCCCCATTAGATTATTAAACAGACAGACAGACAGCCTTCTTCCAACAAGATATTCAGGATTGGAAGTCCTTTGTTCTTCAAAGAAGAAGAGAAGAGGCTCTGAGTGTAATTGATCAAGACTCAGGTGATATTGATATTCTTCCCTCCTGACTCCACTTTGGTCTGACCTGATCTTTTAAAGGCTTTTGAAAGAGTAAAGCGGTGTTTCAAAGGGAAACCCACAGGCTTGTCTGGAAGGTCATTACACACGCACACTCATGCACACATACACGTGTCAACCATGTTTTCCCCCTCCAGTAATGCAGCCACACAAACTTGATCTACACAGCCAATGTGCTTCAGAGCCTTCTTGAATGCTGAGGGTCATATGAATGTTAAATGCCTTTAAATGTCAACATGTTTTCATTACCCAAGAGTGAATGAAAAGTACCCTTTTAACAAACAAAAAAATAAATAAAAAAATCCAGGGATAAAAGCAGAGGGTGGACTGTGATCAGCCCAACAGCAACTCATACCTCTGTGTGCGAATATTAAGGGGCTCTGCTGTATTTCAACATGGAGACAGTCATCATTTTATTCACATTCATTACTGCTCATGTCTGGCACTGAGCGTCCCACAGGTGGTTGTTTTTTCTGTGAATGTTAAAGCCTCTGTGTTTAACTGTGTTACTTTAGGAAAATTCACCATCTTCCTACTTATTTGTTTTATTTCAGAAGTTTCGTACTGAGTTTGGTTAAAAATGCTCATTAATTTTGTTCCATACTAAGAATCCATATTGCCATCTTTAATAAAAACTCAACATGACCATTATCACAGACTTTAAATTGAACCTGTTATGGTTTGTATGATGTAAAACAGAGGGAATATCCTTACTGTGTTCATCTCAGGCAGACGGGCCCCCACCATGTGCTGTTCAAACCTTCAGTTTGTGAGTCGGAAGAAATAAACCGGCTTAAAGGGAACGGAGCCGGAACGGCTTGTTTCAGTAGATGAACTGAAAGGCTGCAAAGTTGTTGATGAATCAGTTTAAGTCAGTTATTTTATGATGCTGATTTCTTGTAACATTAAAAATCATCAATTCAGATTTGTAGACAAATTACTGATATCCAAGTGCCCCTCTTTCTTAAAGTGGTGACACAACTTTCTTTTGCAATGCTGTATCAGTGTCCTTTACTCGTGATCTCTAGGTCTTCATGAACTTGATGCCTTAAATGACCAGGAGGTGAAGGATTTTCGGTGTAAGATGTTTCGGATCAGTGAAGACAGGATGCAACAAATACAAATGATGACATTCTCGGAGTGGGTGCAGGCCTGCTACTCCCCACAGCTGGAGCCCGCGGCAGTGACCGCGATCACAGCCGGAGTCAACGATGCACCGGCGGAACTGAAAGTCATCATCCACTTTGACCAGTCCCAGGTGAGGGTCTGTAATGCAGAGCGTTACAGTTCAGGGTAGTTTAATCAGTGGCAGTTAATGTAGGGTGAATAAAAAGGATACACTGAACTATAGATGCATTTGGGGGGTGGCTGTAGCTCAGGAGGTAGAGCGGGTCTGCTAATGAGAAGTTTGGTGGTTCGATCCCTGGATGCCAAAGTATCTTTAGACAAGATACTGAATCTCAAGTTGGTCTCAGATGGATAGTTTGGAGTGTGACTGGGTATAAAAAGCATTAAAAAATGCCCATAAGGTAGAACAGAAAACTAGTCTTTACTAGTTCAGAGTCTTTGTTTTATTAATTATCAAAGAAGACTACTTTTTCATTTCATTCAGATGCACGAACATGGGTTGGAATAAATGAGTCCTGCACAGCTTTATAGCCATTCTGTTTCAAAATAGGCCTAAAAAGGCTAATGGATGTTTTTACCTTCACTTAAAAAATCATTCTGTAAAAAAGTGTTTTCTTTATTGTAGTCCTGTAATTTCATAAATACAAGGTTTAGATGGTACTATTGTGATGAAAAACTCAATCATGTAGTTCATAGGTTGCAGCTTTCTTTAGAATGCCTCATCCAGTCTGGTCTTTCTGCCACAATCACTGAACCTGTTCTTACGGCTGTCCTCTTTTCAAAACAGCAGCTTTAATCATTTTTACAGCATCAATAAAACCTGTGTTACACTTCCTCTAAACAGCCTCTGCACTAGCAGTGCAAAATGGGAATAAGTCAAAAAGAGAACTTATTTTGGATGATTTTAGACCTTTCCTGAGGGCTTTGAAACCTCTGAGATTAAGTTTTAATTTCTATGTTCAAAACAAGCTAATATAATGTGTCCTCGCGTTGTTTAATGTTGTCTGAAGTTGTGCTTACATTGCACAATGCTGAGAAGGATCCTCAGTGAATTGTGGCTAATTTATGTATCTATTCTATCATTTTTCTACTGCAAATCGGCAAGAGTAGACAAAAAAGAGACATAAAACAATATACGTGTAAAGTTTTGTCTGTTCGACATCTCTGCATGCATAATGAATTGAGAATAACCGTGTGACTTACCGCTCCACTACAGAAGACAAAACCACCTTGTTTTAGAAGCAAAAGTAACCATGTGACTCCACCAGCGCAGGCACATGTACTGTAGCTCAGCCTCTCCTTTTTTCTTTTTTTTTTTTCTTTTTTTTCTTCCTGCTCTCACAGTTGGCAGCTTCACAACAGTCACGTGATTGAGCCCAACTAGCAAGACATGTGACAACACTAAGTGGGTCAAAACCATCAGTGAAATTATGCCATTCTCTCAGATGCGCGCACACAGACGCACACATTGGCATGGCAGCTCAAGGGACCAAAATGCTGATTAAAATGAGCTCCCTTCTTTTCTCTGAACTCACTTGACTATGTCTCTCCATCTGTCTCGGCCTTTCTCTTTGCCACTGTAATAGAAATATTATTATTTAATAATAAAACAGATGGTCACGTCCCTCCAGACTCCTGTATATCAGCTTTGATCAACATCACAGGCACACGCGCACATAATACAAAGACTGACCATCTGTGCCGCTGCACTCAGGTGAACATTGGCAGGAAGTCTTATTTTGAGAGATCAGACACAATAAGCTACATTATAGACAGGAAGTGCGGTGGTGTCGTTTATTGTTCAGAAATAACCAGGGTTTGGTGTGAACTGTCTAAATCATTGACCGACTTCCTCCTCCTCGTTTACATAGATTATTACGTCAGTATCCAAATCAAGTCTCATTTTAGCATTAAAATATGGCTTTTATAGTTACCAGCGTGTAATTGGAAAAACTTTTAGTATCTCTACTGTGTGTAGATCCTCAATAATGCAGCTAAGGTCGCTTTTTTTAATTACTAATGAAGGACGTTTTTATTAAATCGCCAGGAAATTAAAAGCAATTCCATCTCTGGTATCGGGTCAGTGCTGTGCTATAAATGGCATGACGCAGTGAGCCTCGCTGTCACACAGCAAACCTGGTAGATTCCCTGTGATAAGGCGATGGAGGCTAACACGTATTTGAACACATATCCGTGGAAATCCTGAATGAATTCAGCCATCAGTGTACCAAGTGATTACGTGTATATGAACTCAGTCACACTGTGTGTCAGTTACTTGTGCACATGAAAATTGAGACTTTTTTTGGCCAACGATCTTATATTGTTGTTTCTCAGTGTTGTTCCAACAGCAGTGTTTAAGATGCACAAGCAAAATGCAGCTTCTAGGTTTTTATATACAAATATGAAATGTTTGTTTTTAAATCATAGGGCACCAAATGTGGAGTTTAGTGATTAAATAGCAGTAAAACATTTAACTATAAAAACCCTTTGCAGCTCATTCTCGTGTCTACCCTTCTGGCATTTTGTCGTCTAGGTATGACCAAATATATACACAAACTATGATTTTAAAAAACAAAAAAACAGCTATTTTATTCTCAGAGGGTCCCATATATATTTTGACCAGTAATAAACACTTGACCGTCTATTTTCCCTTCTTGCAGGACTCTGCCAGTCTGAAGGTGTCATCGTCTTGCACCCCCAATGAGCTGATGGAGCAGGCTTTGAAAAAGTGGCTGACCACCCACGGATCTGAAGATGCGGTATGGAGGGGTCAGTATATACTGAGGGTCAGCCAATGTCTGGAATTCCTTGGTGGAGACCATCCACTGATTCAATACAAGGTCAGTGGCTGCATATTGAAGCTGTTTAAGTGTCTGTGAGTGGCTGATGAACTTTAGCATCAACTCAGATGTCTCACTTTCAGGTTCATGCACAGATATAGCAGATACAGTCTTCTTAAAATGTTGTTGCTGCTGTATAGTAATACCAATAAGGAGACCACCACGACTGAAGGTCAAAAAGAGTCGCAGTGTTATTACTGTGACAGCAACAGACCAAAGCCTGTTTTATGATCGCAAAGATGGATGCTTACAAGTTCAACTAGTAAAAGTTTATACCCAAACCATCAGCATTAAACTGGTTTCTAAGAAATATTTTTAGTAGAGGTTTATGTGTGGGTTCTATTTCTTAAACACACATTTTATTTTTGTTATGTACAACTCATTTCAACTGTTTCGGAGACAATTTGGAGCACGATTACAGCTACTTGCACTGCACACCCCAAAAAACTTCCTACTGTTAACTCGATATGAGTGCTGAATGCTGAAATGTGTGCTTGCTAGTTACTCTATATATAATTCTGAAGGGGAATAAAATGTGTTTTGTGGGTTTTTTGGCATATTCATTGTTCAGAGTAATCATAATTGCAAGCTTAAGTTTTCTTGTTAGTTCATTCTGCGTATGAAAGAACTAAGCATGAAAAAGTTTTAGAGATATTGAGCAGTATGATGGATGGCTCAAAACTGCCAAAGTGTGTGTGTATATATGCATGTATATATGTGTATATATATACACACACACACATACATATACATATATATTTTAGCTTATTAGCTCGCAGGTAGCTGTTATAAGCTGAGAAAAAAAATGTATATGTGTGTGTCTACGTTTTATGCTTTGTGAAGGCTTTTGTCTCATAACTTCTTGTTTTCCTGTGAAGTATAATGAAGTGGTTGGTTGGTCTGTGATATTTTTTTTTTAATTTATGTTTTTAATTTAAGTCTGAAATTCAATTGGGAGACACTGCGAGGTAGAAATCAAGCACTTTTTCTGCTCCAGAGACTGCTTTAACCTGACATGGCTAAAATCTCCTGTCCTGGCTTGTGTGCAGTACATTCGCTCATGCCTGCAGGCCAAGGAGGCTCCCCACCTCACCCTGGTCCACACCAGCACCGTAAAGACCATGTTTGACAAGGAAATCTCTGCCATTGGAGCTGTGGTTAGCCGCAAGTCCTCCAATCCACCTTTACCACTACCTCCCAAGAGAAGGGCTCCCACGGTTAGTCCAAATATTATGCATGACATGTGAACAATATAATTTTCGTCTTTGTTAGTGTGTCTGCTAATCGTCTGATGTTGTTTTCGAAGACGACGTGCTTTGCTAACAGCTGTAGATCATCTGGTTTGACGGTGATTTGTTTGACGTGATCAGGACTAAACAGAGGGGGTTGAAAATGTAAGAAAACGTCCCTATGTGCACTAGATTACAGTGACTTGATATCCACTAGCGTTTGCTGCTCTTCTCTTATAAGAATAGTTTCACACTTTAATTCATTCACCTGCACAGGTGTGGAGGGTTTAGTAAGTAAACAAGTACTTCTGGCAGGTGCTGTGTCTCTTTTACGAGGCAGTGTGTCAGCCCATACTGCACTACCAGCATTTGCCGCGTTGTCAGAAAATCATTGCCAGCTTCTTGCCACTGCTTGCAGGTGCACATTGACATCACAGCTCAATGTGTGCATCCACAATTTAAATGTCAGGTTGAATTTCATTGGCCTTCATTAGCTAGTCTCCTAGGGGTTTTAATTGCCTGATACTGTTGAAGCCCCGGTGATGTGTGGTTTCGAAAGTTGATAAATATTTCAACCATAAATCATCTGATAAAGGATTGCCACGTTAAATTTATTATGGAACGCTGCGGGAACAGCTACGGCTCCATAACCTTTTCTTATACTTTGTACCTGCTTGATTTAAGATCTCTGTTCCTCTACGGTACTAACAGCCAGTCATTTCGCCTCCCTTCCATTTCTCACTTTGACTGCATATAGCATACACTCCCTGCACAGAAACTATCTCAATCATTTTGTATCATGATTTGTGTCCTATCATGAAGTGACATTTATTCCAAGAACACAATTCCCTGTGATATCTTATACCTGTAATTTAATTTCACTTGAATTAGTTGTAATTGCCTCAGTTCTAAAGTTGGTATATTTTTTCCTTTTTGTAACGCCTCTTGCTCAACACTGGAAATCTCTGTTAATCAAAACAAACTTTGCACTTTTTTTCTTTCTCTCAACATCACAACAAGAGAATTCCTACCTCAGTTATCACCTTCTCACTAAACAGCTGTAACACCTTGCTTGTTATCTGTGAAGCCTTGATTGTGATGAAATGTGTGTCACCTGGACCTGGGCTGATATGGAAAATCTAATCAAGGTTTTCTGTTTACTGATGGTGCAGTTTTTACCTGGCAGGGTTTTAACTACAGTTAAGAAGCATTAGGATTTTTCAGTAGTTGTTGGTTTTCAATGATGATGTGTACTAACAGTGTTGAGAAGATGAGTTTTTGGGGGGGAAGGGGGGAGGTGACCTGCCATCAAAAATGCACTAAATGCTGCTCTGTTTAAGGGCTAATAGTAGAGCATAGAGTATGAAACTGGATCTGAAGCATAGTGTATGATGCTACCACGCATCTCCGAACTTTATCATATAAATGGCAAAATCTCACTGTTTATCACAGGTAATGGAACCGCATGGATTTAACTCTTTCAAGCATATTATATGCTTGAAGGAGTGAGTGCATGGCACGTGTAAATAAATGAGTTTATGGTCTATGATGATTACATCTCCTAGCAGTTCCTCTTGTTGTTGTTCTAATTAGTCTAAAGAAAAAGCTTACATTTTAAAGTGTCTCTTTTGTTTTGACTTTTGCATATTTTCTGTGCTTTTTCTTTATCATATTGGTCTTGTCAGTGTTCTTGAACGTACTATAGAAATGAATGGTGCAATAGAGGAAGCAGACAGACACAGACGCTGGGCAGACTTTAATAAGGTTGCTGTAGAATTGCGGCTATTTGAGACAGGAAGTGAGATTTTATTTTCTTGTAAGGAAGTGGTTATTGGATGCTCTGCTGTTGGAAAGCTGACTGATAATTAGAAAAGAAAACAGAAGTACAGAGTGGTTTTTTTTTTTTGTGTGTGTGTGTGTGTGTGTGTGATCATGCTTTACTTGACATTGAGCCGTTTCTGCCTGCAACAGTAGAATAAAAAAAAAACGCACTTCCATCTTTTCTGATGAGGGATCACATCAACATTACAGCAGTCTAATCACATAGGAGCAAAGAGACGGGCAGGAAGTGTGCTGCGTTGTTCATAGTTTGTAGGTGTCATGTGACCCTGTTTGTTCTGCTGACTTGCTGACCCTCACAAATCCACTTGGCTTGACATCAGACTGACCTGCCTGACCTTTCCTGTTGTTTGTGCCTGTGTCTGGAATTGGTGCTGTTTTTGTTTTGTTTTTTAATTTAGTTTTTAAGCATTTGAGTGTGTATATCTTCATAGTACATTATACTAGTCCCTCAGTTTTGTTTTGTTTTTTCTCCTCCTCTCACTTTTCCTCTGCAGCAAGTACAGACGTGTGTGTGGGACGTGTCTAAGCCCTTTAGGATAGTTCTTGTGAAAGGCAGCAAGGTGAACGCAGAGGAAACTGCCAAGGTAAACTCTTCTTGTTTGCATCTATAAAAAAGTCATGTGTTGTACTTATTAGTTTGTCACTGCACAAACCCTGCAAACACACCTGTGCCATCTGTCTCTCCCAGTTTCACACAAATCAACGAAAGCATTTTGTCTAAGTTTGCATTAATGTTTTCAATGAAGGCTTAGTTCAGGAGCAGGAAATTCCTTCAAAATCTATGGCCATTGGCAGGTTGGCTTGTAATTGTAAAATTTAACCCTTCCTGCCGTACACAGGTCCAGGTTAGGGCGGGGCTCTTTCACGGCACAGAGCTTCTCTGCAAGCCGGCGGTTAGCAACGAGAGTAGCGGGCGCTCAGAGCACACGTGGAAAGACAACACACTGGAGTTTGACATCTCCGTCTGTGACCTGCCCCGCATGACCCGCCTTTGTTTTGCTATCTATGCCGTGATGGACAAGGTTAAGAAGCAAAAGTCCACCAAAAATCCTCACATCAATAAGTATCAGACCATCCGCAAGGCGGGGAAAGTGGTGAGTGGGACGCACATTATCAAACAAGTGCCTTTTTTCAAACATGTACACAAACTCTCTTATATTGACTAGTATTTAATTGTGTGATCCAGCACTACCCCATAGCTTGGGTCAACACCATGGTGTTTGACTATAAAGGGCAGCTGAAGACTGGAGACATCATCCTGCACTGCTGGTCATCATTTCCTGGTATAGACACACACAAAGTCACAGTATAATTTAATAATTAATAAAGAGCAAATTCATATCAACTATGCATCTGTCTGTCCTGCCCAGATGAACTTGAAGAGATGCTGAACCCCATAGGAACCATTCAGACCAACCCATACACTGAGAACGCTACAGCACTGCACATCCACTTCCCAGAGTACTCTTCACACCCCATCGTCTTCCCTCCTTTTGACAAGGTCACACAGCGCTCAATCGTCATATTCAGTCAAATTAATAAGATGATACCCATTTGCCCTTTTAAAACATACCAATTATGGTATGGGCTTTTTTTGATAGCGTGAGTTCAGTTGAATTTGTCAGCAGAGTGGCTTAGTGCTCTTCAAAATGGTACCTAGTGATTATGATGAAGTGGTAGCTGTTAGCATGAGAGGATCAGGACGTGCTCGGCCTGCTTAATGCACTCTGATGTATCAGTGTGTGTTCACTCATGCATTTTTTTTTTTTAATTTAAATTTTTTTGCAGATACTGGAAAAAGCTGCAGAGATGGTCAGCGCTGACTGTGTGTCCATTGTGAGTTCATATACAAAAGGAGTTGACTTTGTGTGAATCTGTTTAGATTGAATTCATTCAGAATACATAAAAGTGCAGCGCAGCTGAAAGCAGAGTAGTCATTGCTACATGGTGGCCTACACGAAATGTGAGAAATGATGCAGCATGCCCATCTCTCTCCTTCTCACACACTCTCAGAGTCACACAATACAAATATAACCTCAACAGGCACCCGTTTGCTAGTTTCCTTGGAAACCCATTGTTATTACTTTGGCAGGGTGTAGCTGCAAAAATATTCAAATCCTCTTCAAAAGTACAAAACTACGCACGCTAATCAGATTACATTACGTTTTCCTCTTACCGCCCCTCAACTGAAAACCCACTCATGGGTGTGTTACAGCCAGTTACGTAATCTGCTGTTACTTAGAGGGCATGCCTGAACACTGTCTCGCTTCTTTTTTTTTTTTTTTTTTTTTTTTTTTTTTTTTTTTTTTTTTTTTTTTTTTTTTAGTTTTTT
>VUQG01012949.1:2201-17619 GCA_015106755.1 Etia nguti
CACACACACACACACGCACACACACACACACACACACACACACTAACATACAGAGACAAACAATGTTGCTCAGGGCTGTTTCCAGCCATATACCACACAGTTGGATTATGAATGTAACGAAAGCTGACTTTGAAACGGCATCATTTTGAAATCAGCAGCACCCCCTCCCCATCCCTCTTCATCAGGAGAAATCCCATAATCCCCCCTGAGCCATGCCTTTCCTCAGAGATGGGACCACACCCTGCTGCTCTGGACAACAGGGTGGACCTAATATTTGTGTATTTGATACTTAATGCAGCACTAAAACCTCCACCAGGAAGAATCATATGTCAAAATAATCCATCACGTCAAATCAATCCAACGTATTTTCTTTGGTTTGAGGGTTGGTTGGATGTCTCCCATTTCAGTCTAGCTGTTAACGTTGGACCTGACACATACCATAACCCTGAAAAATCTCCCATTGGAGCAGGCATTGATTTTACAACATGTTGTCCAATAAAGGAGGTGAAAACATACCCCCAAAACCATACAGTGCATTTGTGTTGATTTATAACCTTTGTCTTCACTTTTTACACCTACAATTTGATCCACACCACAGATGTAGAGAAAGCTATCCATGAGTTTCTTTGATGGAAGGTGATTGTTTCGAGATTAGCATTGCAATGAAATGCAATTGCAATGTGTGCGACAGTTTTTGTAATATGTGATACAGAAGGTCATAGATGGCCTCTTTATGCTCACCTTCCCTTTAAACCTCAACCACTCATAGCAGCTGACAGCCACTCCATGGGTCTTTCTGGAGATTTCATCGTATTAAACTGAAGATGTTAGGGGTTACAGAGTTCTTCCTCCCCAAGGTTGCCAAATGCAGGGGATGGCCTAATCATTCATGTTTTTCCTCATATATTAGAGGGCTTTTACCTGACAGTAAAAAGCACCCTGAGACACTCAGTAATGAAGACAATAGATTAAATTGAAAATCTGACAAATCTGTGTGAGAAGTTGTGAAGTTTTTTGACAAACCTCTTGCAAATCAGTGAAATGCAGCCTCTCTGTGCTCCCACAGCGACATCAGAGAAAAGGAAGATTTGGTGGCTAAAAAAATGGAGACTGGAGAGTCAATTTATCTATTTAATACACACAGCAGTGGAGCCTCCTGCTACATTGGACTCAGTTATTTTACACTCAAACTCAGCAGGGAGGGCACCTGAGGGAGCGAGAAAGACAAACTGTAGCTCGTGTCCTTACAGCCCTTTCTGCTGGAGCCCCCCCCCACCACAGCGAGAGGGACAGGCTGGGTGGGCCCACGCTCTCTCTGTGCACCAGTCTCCCTGATCTCCCACTGACAGATTACTACCCAGAGGGGCTGCAGGGCTGTAGACCTCTCCTTCCCTCCCTGGTTAGACAGGACGAGGAGGGAGAGCTACACATTACAGTTCTGCCTTGAGCTTTCCCCCTTTTTACTGTGCTCACTGCACAGCTCTGCCCCTGATGCCACAGGGAAAGCGATGCTGGAGGAAATTCCCACATAGGAAGGTGCAATAATGACAGTCCCTCTGTCACAACTACAGAGGGCTTTTTCTTCCTATGTATAGTGCGTCAAACTGATGCAGAAAGACAAAACAACACAATAAGGAAAAGATGGTTTAGAAGAAATTATATATATATATATGCTAAAAAAATATCCCAATCATTCTAGAAGGATTAATTCTTTCCAAATAGAGCTATTCAGGTCATCTGGTGTTTATTTCATATTGCAGAAAAACAAAAAAAGATCTCAACGTCATTTTTTTATCCAATGTGCAGTCTTATTTGATACCGACGAATATTACGATTCTTATGCAAGCTGTGCAGTCATAAAGGATTTCTGAGCTTGTTTACTTGTAATGAACATCAGAGATAATGATCCTCACAAAGTCACACTGAATCTAAAAATACGCATTTCCTGTCTGTCTGGATTTGTCTGAGGTGCGACTTAAAGAAAAAGTACCGTTTTCCCACACAAACTGCATAATTGGGTCCACGGCGCATTGAAGTACTTTCAAGTACTCATTGCCTCTGTGACCTACCAACCTACTCCTTCACTTTGTGCAGTATCTTTGAGTCAAGTCTTCCAACTGTGCCTCCCTCTCAAAGACCCCTGAAACAGATTAAAAGAAGAGCTTTGTGTTCAACGCTAGATGAGGGACAGCAGCCAAGACGGCTTCGAGCTCCGGCAGCCTCACTGGTGACCGTTACACGAACAACCAGGCAACACAAAGTCCTGTCCTGCAGCAGCATAAGTGCCTACCCCTCCCCAATTCAGGCACACCCTATCAGCTCATGAGGCAGTGATGTCTAAAAGTTTTTGCCTTCGGACAACCCCCCGAATAGTCAAAGCGTTAGATATTTGTGTTGCTTTTTTAATTTATCAGTGGTTTGTCCTGTGGGTCCACTTGGAATAGCTCTTCCCTCCAGCAGGCTTCCACTTTGTAAACACTGTGTACTTGAGTACATCTTTAAAGGCAGTTTAAAGCATACTTGTGTAGTAAATGAATGAGCAAACACACAACTTTGGCTTCAAAAACTGTATAGTTTTACCCGGTAACACAGCACAGACCTCCCTCAAAAGTTCAATGAGGGATTAAAGGAGAAAATATTAGGTTGGCATAACAAAAGCAAAGGCACATGATTTCATGGTGTGAACACACACACACACACAAACACACACACACACACACACACACACACACACACACACACACACACACACAGAACAGCCTGTCCCTGGCTGGGAGCGTGTTTTGTGGAGAGCCGCGGGAAGCTGTCGCCCTAGATTAAAGAAAAGCGCCATCTCAGCCGCTCCCACCAGCATCCCATATAGCATGTGAAAACACTGTTAACACTTTTGTAGCTGTCTAAATATGACATGGCAACCCCATAGACATGCAGTCCATAGCCAAGCATGGGGATGCTTTCAGTTCATGCAAACTCCAATATTTGTGCCCCTTACAGATAAATCACTATCAGGAGAGAAATGCTGTGAATGTTGTGCCCATTTACAAACTCCAGTCTGACCTCCAGAGAACGATAAGAGCAATTTTTAACACTGTAAAATCATCCCACTCAACACATTTTGGTATTTGGCTCAAAGCTTTGGATACCGAGGTAGAAATACAAGTAATCAACTAATACATCATATTATGACTTTTAAACAAAAAAAAAAGTTTAACACATTTTAAATATACCTTTGTGCGATATAGATAGGTCATATAGGTCAACTAACTGGGCAGCCTTGGTGGTATGAATATACTAAATGGAAGGAAGTCGTTTGTCTAACTGGTGTTGCCTTTGTTTTAACTGATCACACATGAGTGAAAAAAATGATTTTTATCTGAATTAATAAAATAAAATAAGTGTCCAATGCATTATTAATTACGCTGGACTGGACGGATGAGAAAAATACAAACAGAACAACATACACTGAGGTGATGGTCCATATACCAGAACAAAGCTCCACATATAGAAAACACTGTTGGTGTTCTACACACATGTTCAGAGCCTACTTCATAAGATTTCATCTGTGTGTGTGTGTGTGTGTGTGTGGGCGGTGGAGGGGGGTGATGATGATGTGTTTTCCAGTTTATGGACACAGTGGCTGGAATTATGGCAGCAGACTCCTAATAGACCATGACAGATCCTACTGATTACATTAGCCCACTATTACACAGAAACATATTCACTTCTTCTCAGTAGATCACACACACACACACACAGTCAGGCAGTGAGCAGCATTACAAAGCATTACATGCACATGGGTAAATGGTATTATGACCGAGCAGCTGTCAGTCACCTCACAGACCTGCAGACACACTCTGACCTCAGAAAGCACCGATAGTTTGTCTCCTGCTCGTTAACGACATCAACTTCAGCAATTTCAAAAGTAAAACTGTTTTCATCGAAAAATGTATTTCATACATTTATGAGGTAAACGCTAGACCCAATATTTGGATTGGCTATCGGTCATGTGATGAGGCTATTTAAGCTAGCAAATGAACCTGAAAGTGGTTTCCTGTGATATAAAAGGAAAGTGCTGAACACCTCTGGGCTGTTCTGGGTCATCTTAGGATATCGGAGACTCTGAGAAAATGTGATGGATGTTCTTTCATATTCTGTGGCTTTTAATTGACTGAACAATGAATCAACTAATCAAGAAAACAATGATGAGAGTAAGAGATAAGAAGATATGTGATAAGTGTAGCCTGGAGCAGACACATAGCTCTAATTGTGATTGGCTCTGAAATTGCGCTGATCTGGACGCTGCACTTAGTCCTGACCCCGCCCCCGGCTCCCAGTGATCAGAGTGGGGATTGACTTATTCATCTTCATGAAGCTTGATCAGTTTCCAGTTGTGTGCTTCAGGTACACTAGTCAGAAACACCTCATTGCACATAACCGATGGACAGAATGGACACGTCAAATAATGAAAATTGCTTACTACAGTACTGTCAGAGCCAAAGATATTCAGTTACTATTCATATAACAGAGAACAGACAGGCAATCCTCCGAATTAAGAAGCTGGAACCACAAGATTTTTAGACTTTGTGCTTGACTTAAAAGGAAAATCAAATCATTGTCAAAGTTGTTGCAAAGATTAACAAGCTCCAAAAAAGAACACCATGCTCCAGTAAAGCATTAGGTGTTTGCTAATTACATGATAAAAAACCAAAACTGAGCGGTCTGTGTCATTTGCTTTGTTGGCTGCAGCCTAATGCATATGTGAGTCTGTCTAAGATCTTTATCTCACAACCAGGAAAACCTGTTTAGACACTGATAACTGCTGCTGGGCATCACCTGAAATTTCTGGTGTCAAGATCCGATGTAGCAGAACTGTAAACAGCGCTGGGCTGTGATGGGAAGTGTTGGCGGAGTCAGTGGAGCACTGAACAGTGTGTGTTTTCTCCGTGCCAGTGTATTACACACACAGAGGGTTAGGCTTTCCAAGGAACAAGCGTCACGTTCCTCGCGAGAGAAAAAAGGCCGCAAAATACAGCAGTTCCTTTAAGACTCTAATGATGTTCATGTCACACTAATTATTCCATGTACTCTGGATATTAATTGGCTGGCAAATACATCTAACAGTCCTTAGTGAACAAGGTTCTGTGCAGTTTTTTTAGTTGCTTAATGAGCAAACTCCAGTTGCTGATGAAGACCAAGAGAAGCTGTTAAAAGCTACATAAAAAAGAAAATGCAAGAAACCTTGAGCTAGTATTTTGTGTTGTTGTATTTTTTTTACTGCTATTTATGAGTCAAATACATGTAGTGAGCTTTGATTTCCGTTAAGACTGGCACTGCAGTCTGAGATGTCACCAAACTAATGAAGACACTGAGATAACACAACACGGTGACTCTCAGCAGGCAGTCTTTGTGTGTTCACCGTCAGGGCCTCGGTTTGGATGTTTATAATAAAGAATTCTTTGTTTACTTAATACAAAGTGAAATAAATCATAGCAACCTCAAAAATGGGACCAAATCCCGAAAGCTAGCTTAGGCATATAGAGCCCCATTCACACTAGGAATCAGTTGACAACTGCTTGGCAAACAGCAGCAGTGAGGAAACGTTAGTCTCCCCAACCATTGGTGAGTGGTTGCTGTGAAATCACCTGTGAGGCCTCAGTCACTACAGGCAACCACGACAATCTGCTAGCAATCAAAGCAACAACAAGGTACAACCATCTCTCTCTTTGACATTTCAGTGCTGCTGCTGCTAGCCTGCAACGCTGCCTGTTGTTTCAGCCTCTCCTTTGCTCCAGCATCCACTCTTCAGACTTTAAAGATGGCAAATGGTGGTGTGCCAGCATATCCTGCAGCTACTAAAGATCTACGTGTTATTCACCAGAGTTCTTTAGATTCATCCTTTTTTTCCCAACAGTGTTGATTACCCCATTCAAAAGCTACAGTATGTTTCTCATCAGTCAGCAACACTGTTGTGAAGTTCTACTCTAATTCCATAAGTATCCGTTTAAGCTGTGGGCATCTTCCAATCTTTCCCGCAAATACAGAACATCAAAAAGATTAACAGCTTCCTCCTGCTACACTAGGACTGAAGTATCCGCGCAACCCGAACTCCACCGCTCAGAAATACACACAGCCCTGCTTTCACGGCCCCCATCACGCACACACACACACACACACACACACACACACACGCACTCATTAGTCAGATGTGAGGTCAGGCATGCAGCCATCATTTATTTAGCAGAAAATGGCTGCAAGACAGAGATGGAGAGGGAGATGGGAAGGAATCAGAGAAAGACAAATGGGAGGACGGAATTAGTTGAACATGAACAACCACGACTGGAAGAGGACCCGTGGGAGTAGACACACACGTACACACACAAACACACATGGGTATCTCTGTGTTTTTGGATAACGCATTCAGAGCTCTTACTATACTAGTCTTCACCATCACAACTGAACGCCTGATGCCAGCTGCCTTTCAAAGGAGTGAGAAAAAAAACTAGCCACAATATCCCCATCAGTGGCCTAAACTCCTGATCCTCACATAGATAGTCGTAAAAGTAAACACACACCCACACAGTGCACACATTCCATCCATATCTGTGGAGCTGGGAGTTTCAGTGCCTGGCTTTCGTCAGTCCAACATAGAAACGTTATTATGAGAACCAGACCCAGAATCTGTTCCTCCTCCACATTAACACACACAAAGCATGTTCTAGAGAAAGTGAGCCTCCCTCTGTCTACACTGTGTGGTTAGTCTGTGGTCCGGATCTGTCTCTGTTAGACTCTTTAGCATTTTTGCGTGAGTCATGATGAACAGGATCAGAAAAGCAGAGTGAAAACAATAATCTGCTGTCTTCAATAATACCAAAACATGCAACTCGAGTAAAAAAAAGCAATGCAAGGAAATCTGTTCATGCACGCATTTGTCATGACACAGATGGGGTTTAATCTCATGGGGCGAAACAAGTTCGAAAGTAGCCATGGACTCAGATGTCTCTGATGTGTGTGAATCATGTGACTCGCGTATATGTCACTAGTGTGGTTTCTATACACTGAACAAAACTGTGCCATGAAAGTTTCAGTGTTCTGTTATTAGTTAGTTTGTGAAGAATTAGAAGAAGTCACAATGTGAACAAGAAAGAAACATTACTGTATAGAAGAGCTTTCACACTTCTTGATTTCCACCTATCACTTTGATCAAATATCCCTACTTTTTAAATATATCCCACCTAATTATAAGTTTGACATTGATACCTAGGCATGAATGGGGCATTTGTAAGACTCCAGCCTTTCTGAAAGTCAAAGCAGTAATGCTTAATAAGACGGGTCAGGCTCTACAACAGCAGTGTCAAATCTATTCTTCTCTATGGCTCAGAAACCTGGATTCTAATGAAAATCCTTTCCAGTCAAAAAAATATCTCAAATGAGGAACGCTACAAAAAAGGCATGAGAGACAGAGCGTGGCGCTTGAGACCAGGACCACTTATCAACGCTTTAAAATGGACACACAACCAGGAAACAGAAACAAGACAACATGGTAGCTACTGCAGAGTTGAACTGGGAGACGGCCAACACTTCGCTCCCAATAGGTATGGACAGATGAGGACAAAGGACGCGAATAAACTGTGAAGTTTTAGCAGGAAAAAAGAAAGAATGTGCACCGTTGAGTAGAAATACCTCTTAAACTCTCTCAGTTCAGTCTGAACACACTTTCACTGCTCCGTGCAGTTTTGTACAGATTCCTCCCAAAAGGTTTGACAACTTTAAGTCGGCAAAGGGAAAATGTTGTTTGAGTAAGGTTTGCTCGCACATTTTCATTAACATCTCAGTTAATTTTACATGTGCTGTTAGAAAGTTCAGTGGCTGCATTGCAGTCAAACGTCAGTCTCTACCACAAACACATCCTCACAGGTTCATGCTGTACTTCACACTGCTTTACCTTGGTCTATCACATCTACCTGATTGTGTAATTACCTTCTTCAGATTTTAGCAGTTACATGTAACTCAGTGATATGAAAGTCATATATTCTGTGGATGCGTTCCTTTCAGACTGCTGTGTCAGTATTTCCTGGCTGCTGGGTTATAATTGCAGCCTCGGCATTCCAGTGGTCCAACTTGGACACCGCAGGAAGAAATACACAGATGTGTGTTACAGAATATTATAGTAATTACAGTGCACAATTTGTTTCTGTAATATAGCAGAGTAAATATAATTTCATTCACAAGTTTATTGATAACGTTCAGATTTTTGGTATTAAGTTATAACGAGAGATCCAGTAAAACCCTGAATCCACTCATCACTATTTTTTAATGGTCTCTGTTTTCAGTCTAGCTAACATCAGCTGCACACTTCCTTTGTATCCTTTTTATCCCAGCAGTAGCACACTAATGTGAAACTGGACTCACTGCACTTTTACAGTCAGGAACAGAACATCTCTGTGGGAAACTCACAGCTGACTGACAGCAAAGCAGCCGTCAACAGGAAAAAAAAGGTCAAGTCAAAACTGAAGATAACAGAAAGGACACAGTGGAACCGACCCTGAGAACTAGATCAGACTCTAGTCCTACAGCTGGTTTCAGGACGTCTGCAGGGGAAAACTTTAAATTTAGAAATCTAGTTTCTCCAAGTCAACACTGTTCCTAAACAAATGCATTTTGCTGCTGACACAACTTTGGCTCTTTGCATTTGCACAGACACTATGCAAAAGCAAAGCTAGCAGGGAACCCAGGGTGATGCATACGACTGGTCACGGGTTTTAAAGTAAATACGTGTCAGCCCTGTGACAGACTGGTGACCTTTACAGGGTGTACTCCGCCTCATCCTCCACGATAGCTGGGATAGGATCCAGCACACCCACAACCCTGAGCTGGAAAAGCTGGACAAACTGGATGAATGGATGGATGGTTGAACTATAAGGCACCACCTTAATGATACAGTTGCACTGAGAGTGTCCAAGTAACAGCATTGTGCACTGATGTAACTAAAACCATGTAAGACTCATCCTCCCTGAATCATTGAGGTTTTAACATTTTAGGCAATTCAACACAGCTGGTTCACATGACAGTTTTAGTTATATGTTAAAGTCAGTGCTGACATTCAGGTGGACGCAGAACCCGTTTATTCTTTCGGTATTTAATCCTGACCACCAGCTTTCTCGTTCCTTTACCAAGTGTGTCAGTAGCCACATGCTCTCTTTGCCTTGAAGGTCTGCGGTACCATTTGAAGTCTGAATGTCTGAAAATCCTCCATGAACAGTTGCATCACGCTCAGCTGCAACCCAGACAAACTTTATTCTGTTTATGGCTCATGGGATTTTGCTCCCTGAGTGCAGGTATTTCTTATTGATGATAATGATGATGATGGAAGAGGACAGATTGGTTTTCGCCTCTCTGCTGAGAACATGAATGAAACTCTGATTGGCCGTGACAGAAGCGGCCTTCCTCCTTTCTCGTTGACCACTGGCAACAACATAAATGACCCCTGCTCCTCATTGGTTCTGACAGAAGCCTCCCACCTCCATGTCAGCAGCCCCTTTTTATGCATTTAACAGTTTAACTGTCTGACACAGAAGCTTTTGCACTGAGAGAGAAGAATAAATGATATGGAACAACCATACCTACATCGGACACAAGGGTCAAAATAGCAAATTATATATAAAACACATTAACCTCTTATATGTAAACAGGGACATTTGAATGCAGTGCAGTACATCACCACCCCAGTCCACTATCACACTACATCTGCAAATATAGAAGCTTTGCAACATTAGAACAGATTAACTGAGCTGCATTAGATTCCTGGTGAGTGTTAATATTTAATTAAATTTAAATATAGTGTCGAAAAGCATTAGTTATGATTCGTTTCTTTTTTTTACTGAAGGTTTTAGGAAAATATGGGAAAAGGAGAGGAACACAATCCAGGCAGCATTAAAGGGGACCTATTTTCTTAATTTACGCCATAAATATATTGTTACAAAGACGGATACTCATATTAAGCATAATGAGCTAAGTGTGTGCCTGTAATCGCTGCTAATAGAACTGATATGAACTCAGTTTTTTTGTTTAACTCTCTGTTGTTTAGTTTTTCTTCTAGTCTTGCATTTGTGTGATCAGTGAAAGGAGAATTTCAATGAGGGAGAATATCCTAACATGGTCAAAATCAGGAACACAGTTTAGCACAGAAGCTTCACCCACATGCTGTTCAAATCACATGTTTACAGGGGATAGCCAATCAGAAGAAAGCTGGATTATTTTAAACTGTAAATCATGCTAAGCTGCTCTAGCGCAGGCCAAACGAACGCAATCGGTCCCCTTTATGAAGAGCAGTGGTGTAATACTTCAAGACCAAGATGGGCTGAACTAAACAGAGTTCAGTAAAGAAAGAGGCAGGCTTTATTTTAGCAGACATATTAAAATTTGCCACAATTATCCCTGAAACCAATCCCCAGGATTGGCTGACTATACACAGCCCAAAGATTGGCCTAATGGTGGCATTACAGGAAAGGCTTTGGAAGTGGATCACTTTAATTTAGCCAGTAACCTTTAAAATTTAAACATAAATCTGTCAATATGAATAGATTTTCACAACAATAAAGATTTATGCTAATTCTGATGAGGTCATCATCTGTGTAGTATTTTTAAGTCTCCTCGTTTTCGACTTTTTAGGCACCAAAAAGACTTCCAGCTTTATGATGAGGAACAATTCTGTTGCAATAAAAGATGTTATCCATGGTGGGAGGCATGAGTCACAAACTATATGAAAGTGCGACTGACGTAGTGAAGAACACTACAACGTCCACAAGCCCAGCTAAAAACGAAACAGCTCACTTTTAACCCCGAGTGGTCCAAACTAAGTGAATGCAACAAAACAACTTAGGTAACAAACAGTACAAGACATTAGATACAGAAGTAAACACATATAAGAGCACATCCCACTGCTAAGACGTTAACAAGCCCCTTAGAGGAAAAACAATGCCAGGATCAGGAATCAAATGAGAGTGGGATGGATTCAGAGAAAGAGAGAGAGGGAGCTTTCACTTTAAATCTTGAACGCCATTCCCAAATCCGTCTATGAGGGGAGACAGTGATATATGAGGCAGGAATAAAGTAGGGCAATCCCCTGCATGACAAGAGAAAAGAAGAAGACAGGAAAAGAAAGCAAGAGATGAGAAAGAGAGGGAGGATGGTGGGAGTTGAATGTGCTCGGTTCTTAGTGGATCGTGGGATGGGGGTTTCCACAGCTGTGGATGGCGGTGCTGACCAGCAGCCGCTGTATGAGGCTGTGTCACTGACTGCGACTCACTCCCTTAATAGGAAGGAAGGTTGAAAAAATGGGAAGGTCAAGGCAGCCAGCCTTGGTGCACTTCACAGGAAGTGCTGGACAGTCACTGATCTCATCCTGACTCGCACACACGTACAGAGATCCTGTATATACATGCAAGCACAGCACAAGGGGGCAATGCAGCTCACACACACACACACAGTCCACTGACTCACACGCTGGTCTGGCAGCTGAATCAACTTTTCATGTAACTACTTATTTTTGTTGGGTTTTTTTGTTTCTTTTCCACTGAAATCTGCACCTCTGTTTCCTGTAAGTAACTAAATGTGTTGTTTTTTCCACTTAGTTACTTAAAACTTGATTTAGGAAGGATGATTTAATTTTAGAAGAAAAACTTTTACAAAGAAATTAGGAAAGAAAGAAACCTTTTCTTTTTCCTCACACACTTTGTCCAGCTTCAGTCAAAGACATCCCTTGAGGAACATTACAAAGCAAATATCTAATTGTAGCTGTTGTTAACTGAGCAATGAATTTTATTTTGGAGGATCTATGTTGGTTAAACCAAAGGCACAGAATCCCGTCGTACTCCCTGCTCCGTGTTATCGGCCCAAGTCTCTGCTTTTAATCTTTACCTCTAACCTCTTTTTCTTTATAACCATCCCTCAGACACTTCATTTGTCTGGCTCTTTATTATGTCTCTCGCCTCCATCTTCTCATTAATCATTCAGTCTTCCTCTGCTCCAATTAAATAATTAAAAGCACCCAGAGCCATCACTTTTTATCCAGCAAAGATGCCCTCCAAACAGCTCAGTGGGTGCCTTTTATCCGGCACCACACCAAAATGGTCCAAATATTGTATTCATGACTTTTAGTAATTAAGGGCAGAAAATGCAAAATACTGTTTTTGAAAACAATAAAATGTAAATGCTACTATCTTTGGCTAATTATTGACCTTATGCTCTGATAGTCTGGCACCTTTCCATTAGTGTCTAACAAACTAGGACAGTAGTTATGTTAGCTGGTAGCTTTGTTTCTGATGTGTTTAGTAAAATAGTGCAAATTAGATATTTAATAATTAATTAAACCTTTCTTCTAATCAGTGTGTCATTTAACATTAGAAACCCAAACACAAAACTATCTAATACAATAATAAAAATAATTATATTTGATAATAATTGTTTGAACACAGGTTGTCACCCACTGGGAGACGATCGTCGCCACAACCACAGATTTTTTTCCAGTCGCAACGAATTCATCGTCCTACTTTTACTCTTTGACTTTAACATGGGATGAACAGAAGCTGCTCATCTCATATATAAGGAGCTGTTTGAGAGAATAAAATGTAAGCCTACACAAGACCAGTGCAGTTAAGTCTACTTTGGTTGCACCTACCAAAACTAAGACTTATGTCCAATCTTAGTATAAAAATCTTAATTTAGCAGATAAACCCGGCTGACTACAGATCACTTAGAGAAACTAGTCCAGGGGCATTTTATTATTACACACTGGCATTTAGTCCTGCTCACACTGCCACTGTAAGTATAAAGAAAGCCTGATATGACTAAAGAAAAGGCCACTGACCTGTTATAAATATGAGAAGTGAAAAAAGCAATATTACTTGGCGATTGGGACGCTGACATCATTACAGCACAGCATATTTATAGTTTTATTTCCTCAATTTATTTCTAGAGTTCATGTGAAAGAAACACTTTTAACAGGTTTGGAAGTTTTGCTAGAGGACCGACACAGATCTTGATTTCTCGTCGTCTCTCGAGCCACCGCTGCACACGAAGTAGCAATTAGTGTTTGTTACACTGTCTAAACAACACAGCCTCGTGATTTGTCTGGTGACCCTCCAGCCCCGCCCCCTCACCTGCACATCACCACAGGAGAACACAGTGAAATGCTCTCTTCTTGTTTCTGCAACAGCTCTGTCAGCTTCAGTCACTCTTGCCTCGTTACACTTCACAGAGCCCACACATGTCCACCGAAGCACACAAACATGTAATCGCACACTCCCTCACACATTCCCACTCATATACACTCACACATACACATGCACAACCACCTCAAAGCTGTGTTATTGTTGGGCTTTTGCCTGCTACTTGGATGTTGTTGGAAAGGCCTGCTTGGCTGCTCTGCTCTGTTTCAGAAGAGAATCGCTGCAACACAGCGGACACTGATTTATTTCCAGGAGAGGAAAGTCTCTCTCTGAGCTGTTTCCTACTTTCACAGCGAGTGCTGCACTGTCCACACACGTTTTTTGTTTCTCTGAAGCTGAAGAGCATCTCTGCAATACAAAGCCAGATGACACTTTTACAGGCCACAGATTGAAAGCGGTCACCTCCTCTCTGAGCTCAGACACCACCCTCATCAGAGTGGAATGAAGCTAAACTATATGTGCCATAAGTCAAATAACACTATCGCACTCAAACACAACTCTTACAGTTCTCACAGCACTGAAAGGCTAAATTACAGGCATCAAAGGGCCGTAGCGCATCCCGTATGCATAGAATAAGCAGACACAGCTGCCCGACTCGACATTTGTGTGGAGATGAGCCTTTCTCACAGTTTCTACACAAGCACTTTCATAAAACAGAGACAAACATGCCAGATCAAGCTCTAGTTTGAATATTGATTGACCTCGAACCCAGCAGAACATCACTGAAACCACATCCCAAGTAGCTGTAGCATGTTTTTCTTTAATCTTCTGTTAAATTCAGCGCAGGGAGGTTAAGATACATAAAATGGGCAAAGGGGTTACAAATGCTCTGTTTGAAAGAAAATACAGATATATGCAAAGCAGCTACATATCACTCATGGAGCCCACACACACCACAGTCTCACACCCCTGCTACTACTATCCTGTGCTTATTGACCAACCTGCTGCTGATACCCCGGGGCTCAGTCGATACAGATCTCTCCAACTGCTCTGCCACACACGGCACAGATGAACAGCATGCTGATTTATTCTGCTTGATCAGGTAAACAGCACCAGGCCTTGCAACCCATCTTTGTGTATAAACTACAGGCCGACTTCTATAGCATGTTTTTAAAGGACTGCAGGTACATAATGGGAAACTGAAAAACAGGTTGGAGAAAATGGACAGAAAACTGCCTGAAAGCCAGAGTAACATTCAGTGAATGGAATCACAGTATTTTCTTAACATTTGCTTGTTTCACACCTCTTGCTGACCCACTGACAATTGTTTTAGCTATTAGCAGTTGGCTGATAGTAGATTAAAGATGACAGATTAAATATTTCGCTTTTTTCCATGTTCCCACACCGGAGCACTACGTGCTATGGGCTAAACTGGCTAAAGTTTCAGCTCATGAGCTTAAGTCTTCCAAAAAAGAAAAATCTTCCACTTTCTTATGTTTAGACCGTGGCATGAGGCCGGTGGGGTTTCCCTCCCAAGAGGAGAGCACCAAATCCAAAGTAGCAACAACAACATTTAAACCAACATTTCGCTTAATCTTTTCCTGTGGCTTAAAGCTGTTGAATTGCGTGTTTGGGGTGAGATCAGAACTCTGGGGAACAACAGTGAGACCACCACCACCTCCCAAGAATCTTTCCAACACCAGAAGAAGAAGACCGAAACATTCAGTGATGGTTTTACATTAAAAAAACAAACAAAAATCCATGAAATGCTCCAGTCTAGGACTGGGCGATATATCGAGATTTTATTTTCCCTCTCTTTCGTCCACTATTGTCTCTACGCAAAGTTACTCTGCCTTGCCTCTCGCCAACCCCCCCTCCCCCATCGCTTCACCTGCAGGCAACGATAAGATGGACACGGCAGCTATCAAAGAGGAGCTGGTCGGTAAAAAGAAAACATTTGGAGATTACTATTTTAGTGCTGCAGCGTTACTCTCGTTAAAATGACGTTAACGCCATAACTGCAGTGACGCGGCAAATCTCCGTTAACAAGTTACCGCGGATCGCCCCGTGCGTGGGGCTGCACGGCGTCAACACGTTAGCGTTGCGGTTAGCGTTAGCAGTTAGCTCGTTAACGCGTTGACGCCGTGCAGCTAGCACTACTAGTATTTTCACCATTTACAACAGCGCCATAAAGTGCAAAATGAAGAGTGTGTGAAACTGCGTGCTGTATCCCAGACCGCGAAGTCTCCCAG
>VUQG01012954.1:0-18503 GCA_015106755.1 Etia nguti
CACACATAAAACAACCAGTTTAAAGGACAGTGACCACATTTTTTAACTTAATGGACTCATTTCAAAAGTGTATTTAAAGCGACTCCACTTTGGGATACAGACGCTCTGTAGTACTGAGGAGCTGGAATAGATGTTAGTTTGTTAGTCAGCTTTCTCTTAAATATAACAGAACTAAATGGCACTCACCCTGTGCTGCTCAAAGTGCCAAAAAATAATTTATAAACTCAGCAGATGTGCCTCTGTCCAGATGTCACGATCAGGTTACACAAAATAATCCACAAACATCTATGAACATCTATGCAGCACAGAAAGAAAGATATGCCTGAAAACAAAGTTTAAAAATTAGTACTTCATAACCACTATGACCTCCATTTATTTAGTTTAAATGAAGATTTTTCCTTCATTTTATGCATTCATGAGAGATTTAACAGGAAATGATCAGGATGTGTTTTGTGCCAGTGCCATCACTGTACACACAAGCTGTCCAGAACAGCTGTTAAATGGTGACATGGTTTTGGGAAATTCTGTTTTAAAGTCTGGAAAATAGTTCCCATCTCAAGTACTTAGCTCGTTGGGACTTACAGTACACGTATACAGGTATTTTTGGATGCAGTCCAGACTTGGCAGTGCCATGCAGATCTGTCATGAAGAAGTGTGAAATTAAACCCAGGCCCTTGCCTCTTACCTTTCATTAAAACCACAGCTGGAGCAGGCGCTGCGTTTTGAAACAGGGGACGGGGACCAAGATTCACCAGAGTCACGTAGCCTGGCTCAGCAGAATGTGGATTTGCGCAGGCGACTGGACGAGGAACAGGCGGCCTACAAGCGCAAACTCACCGCATACCAGGAGGGGCAGCAGAGGCAGGCGCAGCTCGTGCAGAAGTTGCAGGCCAAGGTGCGTCTGTTTTATTTCCCTCTTCAGCTAAGTTGTTGTTGATGAGGTGTGACGACTGATGTTATTTCCTGTTGCTTCAGGTGCTTCAGTATAAAAAGAGGTGTGGTGATCTGGAGCAGTCGCTGCAGGAGAAGTCATCAGAGTTGGAGAAAAACAGTGTAGGCGACCTTGAGTTTACTGTAAACATAAGGAAGCTGATTTTTATGCACAAGGTAAAAATAATATGTCCCATGTAATCTTTTCATTTTAGGGTCACAGTGAAACATCGAATGGTCGCCATCAAGATGAAGCAAGCAGCAACCTGGAGGATGCTTTAATCCGTCTGGAGGAAGAACAACAAAGGTGATGCATCATGAGAGAAGAGACATAAAATTATTTAGCTACAAACCTGTAATGTACTCAGACTGTTGAAAAGTATCAGTGGAGCCAAACCAGAGAAAACTCAGAGAAAATTCAATATTATTTATATAGTGTCAAATCAGAACAACTTAGAGGTGCTTTATATTATAGGGTAAAGATCCTGCAATATTAGAGAGAAAACCCCAACAATCAACAGA
Source organism: Etia nguti (assembly GCA_015106755.1). Classification (NCBI taxonomy): domain Eukaryota; kingdom Metazoa; phylum Chordata; class Actinopteri; order Cichliformes; family Cichlidae; genus Etia; species Etia nguti. The sequence goes on from VUQG01012954.1 coordinate 1,453, forward strand.
GTAAGCATCTGGTTAGACACCATGTTTTTAAGATTTTTAGGGTCGAGTACAATAACCTCAGTTTTATCTGAAATTAAAAGATTAGAGGTCATCCAGGTCTTTGTGTCTTCAAGACATTCACATAGTTTAACTAATTGGTGTGTGTTATCTGGCTTCATAGATAGATAAAGTTGGTTGTCATCTGCATAGCAGTGAAAATGTATGCTATGCCTTCTGATGATACTGCCTAAGGAAAGCATGTATAATGTAAAGAGAATTGGTCCTAGCACTGAACCCTGTGGAACTCCATAATTAACCTTAGTGTGTGAAGAGGACTCTCCATTTACATGCACAAATTGGAGTCTATGAGATAGATATCATTCAAACCACTTCAATGCAGTACCCGTAATACCTATAGCATGCTCTAATCTCTGTAGTAAAATAATGTACTATATTAAGCTATCAAATCAGGCCATCAGAATCATTGGTAACCGTCACTAAAGCTTTTTCTGTACTGTGATGAGCTCTGAAACCCGACTAAAGTAAGTAAAGCTACTTTTGTCTGCTCCCTTATTCACAAGGAAGCAGCTTAGCAGGTTTCTACGCATGTCTCATTAGGCAGATTTGTTACACCAGACGCCTGTCCTTAACCCAAAATGACTTGTGACTCCTCCTGGGATCAAACCAGGGACCGCGGCACTATAGAGGCACTGTGTGTGTGTCTGTGTGATTGTTAAAAGGTGTTTAATAGAGTGGAAGAAAATTCTGTACTGATGTAAGTGTGGCCTATGATGTAACAACACTTTGAGTAGTATGAGCAGAAGACCACTGTATAAGTCTATTTACCACAAGCATTCATACAGCGCTTTATTCTGTGCACTTCAAGCGTGTTGCCTCTATCACACTCACACTTCAGTGGCTGTATCCAGGACAGTTTTCGGTTCATTTCATCATCTTGCCCACATCTTGCCTTCCAATTATTAGTTGAACCTCCTGAGCCACAGCTAGGATTGCACTGAGTCTACAATGCTCTCAGTGCAACTTGAGCACCGGCCTCAGTCTGATCGTGTCATTCCTGGGATCAGCGGATGATTTGAATCCTCCAACATCACACACCCTCCTCCAGGTGACCTCACTGAGTGTCCAGCACATATCCACACAGCTGGCTGCTCTGACCCCGTGGCTCACTTCTTCTGAGCCACAGCTTTCATGAGGCTCTCGTTTGATGGCTCTCCTCTTCTTCGCTCTTTGAATCGCCAAACTGCTAAAGCCTTTGACCACAGAACAGGCCACAAATCCCCTGTACCCCACTTTTACTAGCTCCCCATCTCAACTATTGGCAACTGCTGACCAGCTCCGTATGCTTAGAGAGCTTCCTTTGGAAAGCTTTGTCTAAGCAATCTTCCGATGGGACTGTAAGCTTGAGCAACGTAACTTGCTTGGTGGATTCAGCAACCAACAGCTGCCAGTTTCAACCTGATGCTGGATCAGGGAACACTGCACTATGATAGCTCCCTTTGGAGCTGCAAATAAATTTATATGGATTTATTACTTTAATTTTACATATGCAACAGTCTTTAAAAAAATTATTTAATCAACTTATTCTTGCTTTGTTTTGTTGTTTTGTTATTGTAAGAACTGATGGATAGAATTGATATGGATGGTATTGCACTCATGCAGGAACAGCGTATTTCCATGGCGTATGTAAAAGCAGATATAAATAGTTATCTTAGTGCCAACATAAGCTGTTGGCCAGTTATTTTTTTTAACTCTTTTTATTTAGGGCTTGAAGATTTTTGTGAGACATTTTTACACTTGCAGCCAAAACGATTTTTACAGGAATGAGTCATGAGCTCATCTGTGATTGTGCTCTGTTGTAATTTGACTTTAACTTTTACACCAAAACATAGGAAATATGACAATGAGCAGCCTTTTTTTTTTTTTTAACCACGCAGACCACTAGTTAAGGAGGATTTCATGAATTCAGTCATGTATTATACCAAACATCTGCAGGCCTGATCAATCTTCTCCTTTGCGTTTTATTTAACCACTTTCTTTGTAAACAGCTCCGGCCTGAACTGCGTGTGTTATATTTGAGTGTTTTCATGTTGTGACTTCAGGAGCAGCAGTCTGTCTGCAGTGAATGCAATGCTGAGAGAGCAGTTGGAGCAGGCTGGTTTGGCCAACGAGGCTCTCAGCCAGGACATCCGCAGGCTCACTGCTGATTGGACAAAAGCCAGAGAGGAGCTAGAGCAAAAGGAGTCTGACTGGAGGAGAGAAGAAGAGGTGGGAGAGAGATGCTTCCCAAATAGTAAAGCAAATTCAGGAAAGTATAAATTCAGAATAATCATTACTCGTTTTATTTTCCTCTGGCCTCCGGTTCAGTCTTTCCACAGCTACTTCAGCAGCGAGCACAGCCGACTGTTGACACTGTGGCGACAAGTGGTCGGGTTCAGGAGGCATGTCTGCGAAATGAAGAGCGCCACTGAAAGGTAAACTTTGTTCTCCTCAGTCTTATTTTATCTTTTGACTCGTGTTTTGTCTCTCACTCCTTCCCGCCTCTTTCCAATCTCCCGCAGGGACCTGTCAGATATGCGTAATGAGCTGGCTCGGACGTCCCACTCTGCTCAGGTGTCCTGGGCCGGTCTGTGTGCCACGCTGCAAAGTCGGGAGGGAGGAGCAGTTCTGGCTCTGGAGCAGGAGAAAGCTCTGAGGGTTCAGCTGGAGCAGCAGCTGAGAGGTCGAGTGGCAGAGATGATGAGCTTTCAGAGCAGGATGGACGCAGAGAGAAGCGAGCTCAACGTCAGGTCAGCGAGCCGAGCCGTCCTGCAGGCTTACAGTCGCATACGTTTTTTTTAATCGAGCTGTCCAACAGGAGGAGCTTGTTTAGTAAAAGTAAAAGTCCCCATCGTGTAACAGCTGGAGGACTTCTAGCACATTTCATTTAAAACAACGGAAACTGACTCAAAGTGCAAAACTAAAGGTTCGTTTTACCGTCCGCGAGAGTTTAATTTAATATTGATGCCTGTTTTTGTTCTCATTTTTAGGTTGTCAGATTTGGTGCGAGAAGGGGAGAGACTAAAGGGACAAATTGAAGAGCGTGACAGAGAAATTGTGACACTAACGAGGAAACTCGAGGTGAGACACCAGTCACGGAGGCCATAACGGTTTTTTACTGGTCCGTTTCATGTGCTTTATTTGAATCATTTCCCTTTAGGAGCAGAGCGGCAATGATGAGACTGACATGCAGATGATGAGGACTCACACTGAGACGCTGTTAGACACCCTGCGGGACATCGCTCAGGTAAACAACAGACATTTTTACATCAGCTGGTTTCTCAGTAGGAACCCAGATGTAGTCCATGTAGTCTGTTTTTCTTCTTCTCTCAGATCTGTACTATATGGTATTAAGGGCTTCATTTTAACCTGCGTTTACAGACCGTTTCAGCGGACGGAGAGTCGTCATCGTCAGAAGCGGATCAGGACAATTCTGGGGCTCTGATTCGTGACTCTTTCCCTCGAAGGCCGTCCTCCCCCACTCGACCCTCCTCGCTGTCTCCTCTCCCGGAGGCGGCGCTGTCTGCTCTCCGGTCTGCAGTCACAAACAAGACCCTCCAGCTGCAGGTGACATGTTAATCTATAAACACAAAGGACTGCACACAAACATGGACGCCTCTGACAGAGGTCACTGATTTTATTTGCCCCCCTTTTCTGGATGTTTAAGACAAGCTAAATGACTGAAAAATCAATGAAGCTCAGACATTAAGGGCTGAAATCTGTGGTGAGACATTAAAATCTTTCATGTTGTAGGTGGCGTATCCTTGTAACATCATCATCATCATTCCCTCCACTTGTCCGGTCGTGTTTGCAGGATGTTCGAAGCCGTCTGCTTTCTGCTCAGTCGTCTGTGCAGCAGTTACGAAAACATCTTTCTGAGTCCGAGTCGGCTAAAAGAGATGCAGAACAGCGAAGCCAAACTCTGCAGCGGGAGAGGGACACCGCTCAGAGAGAAAGAGAGGCCGCGCTGCGAGAACGGGACCGTGTGAAGCAGGAGAGAGACATGCTGGCCAGGTTCGCCGAACTTCACTTATAAAACCTGCCTCTAGGCATTAGAACCAACAGTGTATTTATCCTAAACTCTGCATTATATTCTCACACGCACACACACACATGTCGTGAACGTTGCAGTGAGAAGGTGAACCTGGAGAAGGCGGTGCAGGCAGCGCAGAGCAGCAGCCAGCTCCTGCAGATGGACTGCGAGAAGCTTCAGCTGACCGTGGCGTCCGTGCAGCGAGAGCGAGACCACGAGAGGGAGGAGAAGGAGGCTGCCGTGCAGGAGAGAGACCGGGCGAAGGCAGAGACACTGAGGATGTAAGCCAGCTAATTCGTAGAGATTAAGTGAATGTGATGTGGGCACTAATCCACACGCTGCACATGCTCACAGTGTGTCATTCAAAAGATCTGCATCAGCTTCCTCTACATAAGCATCTCAGTCATTAACAAACTCCTCCCTGTAAAGCCCCAACATCTCATTTACAGCTTTTGTGTAAAAGTTTGACTCTATTCACAACTATTTTATGACTATTTTATACTCGTGCTTGTGCTGTCCAGTCGTCCCTTCCTGCAATAGAACAATAAGCTTCACACACTAACAGATACACACCAAGAGTCCTGCCTGATTTTCAGTGAACAACACGTGTTGCCTCAAACAGACAGAAGCAGTTGGATCAGAGCGAGAGTCGAGCCTCTGCTCAGCGTGGCGAGTTGTCTGCAGTGAGGGAGACTCACCAGCAGGGGGAGGTTCAGAGGCAGCTGCTGGAGCAAGAGAAAACACAGCTGTCTGAGGCGCTGGCTCGGGTAAGAAAATAGTAATAGTCTGTGTATTTGTCAGAGGTGAAGTGCTACTAGAGTACTGCCAGAGTGCAAGGGAGCAACATTTTGCCACTTTTTTGTTTTGGATTTATTTTTCTGAGAGGAAATTAAAGTTAGTCAGTTTTAGGGTTTTTCATGCGAGAAAGTTAATGAAGGCAAAACGAGTGGTGGAAGTATTCATGATATTAAGGTGCAGATTTAGTGGCAGTATCCCAAAAACAATAACACATGCTTCTTTCAGCGCTAAATTTAGTGTTAGACTGTGTGCTGCAAACGTCAATAAATCAAGTATTTTAAATATTTCCCCTTTGTTTTGTGCTGTGAAAAGGAAAGTCCTACAAATACATTCGCAACAAGGTCAGCCACTAAACAACCTGCAGTGTCTACGGCTTTCAGCTCCAAAACCGATGCTGCACGTCTTCAGACAGCAGCTTTGTAACGCCAAAAGAGGGAGTTATACGATTATTTTTGCAGCTGACCTCATAAATGTATTTTTAGGAGTTTACCTTTTGAAGCACTGAAGACGCATACAGGCAATAAATGTATGTTTTAAAGCAAACCGATGGATTTGCAGTGTTAATTCTTTAAGTCAAACAATAGAAATCAGTCAATCAGTCATACAGCTCTGCAGGAACACAGATCACTTCCATGTAGTCTGTTTTTCTTCTTCTCTCAGATCTGTACTATATGATATTAAATTGTCTGTCAAAGTGCAAATGATGCTCATACAGTATACATCATATAGTACTGAATTTAATAAATATCTAGATTTGTGTGGCTTGCAGAAAAAACAACAGCGATGTTTCAATTTACGCACATGACACAGTTACTGTATCATAGTCAGGATCTGATGGTAAATAAGGTTTTGTGTTCTTCTGCACACTGTACATGTCATCTGTAACACAGATTTCAGGTTTTGGAATAGTTTGTCATGAAGCAGCACTCCTCTGGATGACTCCTGCCCCCACCTGAGCTGTCAGATGTAACTAAAACTCAGAAGACTTTATGTTTTTAAGTTTAGTCAGACATTTTATTCAGTTATTCTTGAAAACTTTAAGATAAACTTGTGGTGCAATAGTGTGACTGATGCGCTTGGATACTTAAAACAAATAGCACAAGTCTCACTGTGTTTGACCCTGATTTTTCCCTCAAGGCTGAGAGCAAAAACACGGAGCTCTCTCTGCTGCTTAACAAGCTCCAGTCTGAGGATGCAGCTCTCAGAGACTCTCTGGCAAAGATGGGCAGCATGAACGAGGGTCTGGCACAGGACAAAGCAGCCCTGAACACCTACATCCTCAAGGTAAGGGAGCTCTAGTACTCTTTAAAACCTCCACATATGTAGTTTCAAGACCATTTGATATGAAATACTCTCGCGTCTCTGTGGACGAGGGTTAATGCCAGTGTAAACAGAATAATGTATAGTTGTTTTTAGATTCAAATTCAGGTGTTGCCAAACTGTGATTGGTGTGCGTCATCACCCATTTCCATCCCAGCCGAGTAATATAAAACTATGTAAAATAACCAAACCTGTTCTAGATTTTAAGAGGTTTTCAGGCCTTTAATGTGACTCGCTCTCACCTCTGTGTCTAAGCTCGAGGAGGAGAAAGCCGTCCTGCAGGCTCAGAAACGCGACGCTGAGCAGGAAAAGCTGACCATCAGAGATGAGCTGGTCCGGCTGGAGCAGGACAGGCTCGAGCTGGAGTCCGTCCGCATCACACTGCAGCAGTCGCTGCAGGACGCCGAGCTAAGCCGCGTGGGGATCGAGGCTGAGCTCCAGAGTCTCAGGGCTGAGAGACTTAAGCTGCAGGAGAAAGTCACCCAGGTACAACTACACATTACATCATTTCCACTCTGAGAGCACTTTAAACATTCTCTGGATGATGAATGTTGCATTCCTGTGCACATTTTCTTGCAAATAAGAGCACACAGGAAGATATTTCCTGTTTATAAAACACCAATATTTACCAAAGGCTGGTGAAAAAGCAGTCGAAGCAAACAGAATTCAAAATCTGTTATTTTAACTATGACTTTTCTTTTTTTTAAACCCGAAAAGACAAATTTAAAATATTTAAAACACCCATTTTGGCTCATGTTGTTTGCAACATGGGCCAAAAGTGGTATTATGAATGATCTAAAAATAAAGGCTGATAATACGACCACATGGCTGTTTTCTCGCCTCAGTTATTTTTAACTGACTAAAAATGGAAAGGAAAGTTTTTAAATCAGGCAAACTGTTGGTTAAACTTTGAAACCCAGAAGAAAGCAGCAGAGGAGAGACGTGTGACCGGGTATGTGCAGGTCGGTCTTTGCAAGGTTGATGAGAGACCGCTCACATGTGACGCTGTAAATCGCAGTACCTTTTCTGTTTTTGAATCACCATATACTTCACACTAATTATAAATAAAACTGGGCCTTGATATAACCCATGAAGCTGTCTGATATAACAGTATGAAGGTGTTTCAGCTCCTCTCTTTTTAAGGCTTATGGAAGCTGTCCTCTGATTGGCTGCCCTTTGCAAACAGAGCTGTGGGCCTTAAATGACAGTGACGAGTAAATCTCTTATAACTGACATAACAGAAAATGGGTGATTAGAGCACTCTGAAGTCTGAGATTTTCGCTCACAGGGGTTACTTAACTGACCTCATAATTTTGTACTTGACAGCTTTGTGGCGAGGTGACCTCTTTGGGTTCTGAGTTAAGTCTCACTAGAGGAGAGGGCCAGAGGAACGAGGTGGCCTTGGAGGAGGCCGGCCGCAGTCAGGGAGAGCTGGCCCGGGACAAAGCGGCCCTCGTGGTTCAGCTGACAGCATCTGAGAGGGAGAATGCGATGCTGTCTGAGGAACTGGCTGCTTTCAGGCATGTTTGCTTTCAGACTTGGTTAATTACTTAAAAGTGCTCATCACGTGAGCACAGGTGTGTGTAAGTTGTGTTTGTAACCTGCAGGTCGGAGCGCGAGTCCCTGGAAACCAGCCTGTTCGAAGTGCAGCAGCAGCTCGTTCAGGTGGAAACTCGCCGAGAGCAGCTGGAGACAGAGAACCAAACCCTTAGAGTCCGCTGTGAGACGGCTGCAGGTGAGAGGAGACGTTGTTTTTTATAACTGAAGATGATGAAAAGTTGGTCAATAACAGGAAAGTGTTTGAGTGTTGTATTTGTTTTCCTGATTGCGATTTCCAGCTGAACTGAGGCGCGTTCGCTCAGACGGGGAGATTGCCTTGGCCCAGGCTGAGCGGGAGAAACAGACTCTGAGTCAGACTTTAAATGCGGCACAGCTGGAGGCGCAGCAGGCCTTGCGCAAGGCCTCCTCTGAGCATCAGGAGGAGGTGGAGAGACTGGTCTCAGAAAAGGTGAGTGGGTTCAGTGGATCACTATTACTTTAAATTCTATTTGTATGAATGTTTTTACACTTGGACGAATGTCGTCGTGGTGTTTCGCAGGAAGTCGTGCGGCACAGCTTGCTGATGGAGCATGATGTCACACTGAGAAAGCTCAGGCAGGAGATGGAGGATCAGCTCAACAGAGCAAAGAGAGAAAAAGAGGAGCTGCAGGATGAAATGCGGACTCTGCAGCACGATAGAGATCAGTGTCTCCTCCAGGCTGAAACGGAGAAACAACAGGTCTGATCCCGGCCTGAGAAACTATTCAGTGTGTAGAGCTGTATTTATGCATCAGATAGCATGTGTCCTTTAAATCTTTGGTTTAAAACAGATTTTTTTAATAATCAGTGTCACATACTCTTTGTTAGAAAGGCCAGCACGGCTCAGGCTGTTCCTTCCCCCCTTTTTAAATTTTGCTTTAGTGTTAACCAGGCATTTTCTGTCCTCCCAGGCTCTTTCTTTGAAGGAGGCAGAGAAGACGGTTTTGTCAGAGCGGGTTTCCAGTCTACAGGCTGAACTGTCAGCTGCAGCCCTCGAGACCGAGCGGTTAGCCAGAGAAGCAGCTCATTACAAAGAGCAGGAACAGGTGACGGGAGGAAACGTGGAGGGTTTCACTTCCTGTCCTGATTTCTAATTTGTTGCTGTTGTTGAGGCACGAATGAAAGATTAACTACAGCATCACACTGTTTGTTTTCCTCAGATTAGAGTCGACGCACTGACCAGCGAGGTGCTGGAGCTTCGCTCTCAGCTGGAAGACGCAGCCTCCGCTCGTGAGAGGGAGCTCCACAGTCTACAAGAGACCTGTACTGATCTCCGCTCGCGTGCTGACATCACTCTCAAGGAGGTAAATCATCCTCTACAAGAGGCAAAATGCATAATATCAGATACCAACATACTAACATATGCCTGGTTTCTACTGATGTGCCGAACCAGGTATGACTTGATGGCCCACATTTGAACAGATTTGAGAAACAAGAAGTTAGAAAATAAATTGCTATAAAAAGAAGAAGATCAAAGTGAGGAGAATCTGCCACTGACCATCAGTGGTTCCAACTTTTTGGCATCTGTGGAAGTGGTTGTAGATATGGGCAGAGGTCAAATATGAAAGCATAAAACAGTTTAATTAATATGTTTTCATCACTTTATCAAAAAAACATTTCCAGTCATGAGTCATGCTGCAAACAAGCAAACGTTCTGTCCAGTGACCTCATTTCATCTGATTTTCGCCAAACCAGCTGGAGCAGTGCAGAGCCGCCCTCTCAGCCGCCGAGGAGAGCCGAGACCAGCTGAGGCGGGACTTGTTGGAGACTGAACGCCGCCTGAACCAAACTCAGGACCAGGCAGAGAGCTACAGGAGAGAGGGCACAGAGCTGCGCCGTAGCTTCAGTGATGTCACCAAGGAGAGAGAAGCTCTCAGCCAATCAAATACTTACCTGAGAGAAACTCTGCGAAGTGCAGAAACTGAAAGGATCAGGTATGCTGAGAGTGGCAAAGTATCCAGGGACAGAGACACAGTCTAGATGAGATGTGTAAGCACTGACTTTGTGTGTGTGTTTTGTCAGTGTGAAGCGACAGTGTGAGGAGAAGGAGCAAAAGCTGTCTGTGCTGGAGGAGAATTTGTCTTCCGCTCAGAAGGAGGTGACGGAGTTGCGGAGCTGCCTGAGAGAAGTTGAGAGGTCACGACTGGAGGCTCGGCGAGAGCTGCAGGAGCTCCGCAGACAGGTCAGACATGCAGTCATCTCTCCCTCACACCTGAGCAGCACACCGAGCAGAACCTGGCAAATATGTTGCGCACAGTTTTGCCTCTAAATGTCGTCTCAAGAGGTATTTTCCTTTTGCCTGGCTCCAGCTGAAGGTCCTAGATGGAGAAAAGGATCAGAAAGAGAGGGAGGTGGCAGAGCTGCAGACTCGCCTGTCGCTGGAGGAGCAAAGAGACGAGGAGAGAGGAAAAGAGGTTTTCACCCTCAAACAGAAGCTGACTGAAGCTGAAACAGCCAGAGAGTCTCTCAAGAAAGAAGTGAGGATGGAGCAAAGTGAAGAAATTTCCAGCTCCTTGTTAATCTTGCTGTCTTCAGTGCATCACTGCTGTCTCTTCTGTATTTTTTTATGTTAATGCAGCTTTCCGTGACTCAGAAGCGTCTGCTCGAGTCTGAGTCGGGCTGGCGCAGCTGCGAGAGAGAACTGACCGCTCAGCTGCAGGAGGCTCGAAGCTGCGAGAAGAAGCTCCAGGACGAAGCTAAGAACTTGTCCCTGCGCGCTCAGACAGCCCAGGACTCCGCCGCTCACTGCAGCCTGCAGCTGAGCGAGGCGCAGGGCCGGCTCGCTGCCACCGAGTCGGAGCTGACCCGAGCCGAAGCCACGAGGAGGGACCTGGAGTTTCGTCTGAGCAGCCTGCAGTCGGCGCTGACGCGGACGCTGGGCATTGGAGCGAGTGGCAGAGGACCCAGGGGGAGGAGCCCAGGAGGGAGCTCCACATCACCTGGCAGCATGTCACGCCACCACAGCGTCTCACCTCTGCGCTCCTCGCTGTCGCCTCCTAAAGGTGAGAAGGTCGCGAGGCCTTTGTTTCATTAATGTTGCAAAGTTTATTTAGATAAGACCATGCTGCAAGAGCAGTTTATGATGTGAAATCCACATTATACTCAACAAAAGATGTTTACATTTACACTGCATGGTAAATAAGACTATGCTAACATTATATATGGCAAATGGAAGTAAAGGAACAGACTCAGCAGATCATAGAGTAGATTGTATTCATTATTTATTATTTTGCAAAATCAGGGCCACCACAGGCTGCTAGCTCGCCTGCCAACTGTTCTGTAAATCCATCCATCCATTCTCTTTGGTTTATCCATATCAGGGATGGGGGCTAGAACCTATCCCAGCCTATCCCGTAGGATGAGAGGCGGGGTAGAACTGCACAGGTTGCCAGTCTAATGCAGGGCTAACACATAGAGACAGACATCCATTTGGACTCACATTTATACCTATGGGCATATAAAAATAAAAATTATTAGAGTTTTCAGCTGTGTTTAATATTGTGTAACCAAAGTGTTTGCCACTGAATTGCAGTTGTAGGTTCTCATACAGACCTATTAAATGGAAGAAACCTCTGCTGAAAGGTCTTCAACATATGATGGGGCCTGATCCCTCATTCCCAGCTATCCGTGGCAGCTTTCCTGTTAAAAGGGAGTTTTTTCTTCCCACTGTCACCAAATGCTAGCTCACGATTGTTGGGATTTTCTTTGTGTTAAGATTGATTGTTGCTGTGATTTGGGGCCAAAATGAATGAAACTGAATTGAAATGAAGACCTTGTATTTGATAAAAAAAATGACTCCAGGACTCTTCAAATTTTAGCATAACTATAGAAAACTTGCAAATTACTGTTTACTGACACACATAACAAATAACGTTAGGGAGTACTTTTTGCTGGTCTTGTCTCCATAGCATTATGGGAACCCTCCTTCACTCCTTCAGCTATTTCAGCGTAACATCTTTCTATTTCTCCTGTACAGAAATTCGAGGAAGCACCCCTGACAATACTTTAGGCTCAGGCGCTGTATCTCCTGAGAGAGGGGATACACCGGTGCCTCTTCCTCAGTCAGAGCTGGACTCCGAGACTGTGCGAAGCGGTCTCAGGGACTTCCTCCAGGAGCTGCGTGATGCACAGAAAGAAAGGGTAACAGGGCTGCACGGCACGAAAATGACAGTGCATAATAACTCGAGGATAATCTCTTTGTTTGTGTAGCTCAAGTCTTTGTTTATTGCTAATTTTGAAGGATGATGTCCATTGCCAGCTGGGGGCCGTGCAGCGGGAGCTGGAGGAGCTGAAGGTGGAACGGGACTCTGCTCTGAGTCGACTCACTCAGCTGCAGTACTCCATGCAGGAGTACCAAGAAGGTTAGAGAGTTTACCCAAGTGGTTTAGAAAGAGGGAGATTTTAGATGAGCTCAGGAAAACTTTTGGCTTTCAACAGTCTGCTTGTGTCAAACTCTGAACTAACCTTCATCTCCACAGTGAAGGCAAGCTGCCCAAAACCAATTTCTGAGTAGAGTTAAAATTAAATCTGATAATCTACTGCAGGCTGTGTTGTTTGGATGTCTCATTATAGGGAAGCGTGGACTGGATGAGCGCCTCACCACCACCCAGATTTTGCTCCAGCAGCAGGAGGAGGCGGTGAGGAGAGGAGACAGAGAGCGGCGAGCTCTCAGCGACCGGGTGAAGGATTTAGAGCGAGCGCTGCAGGCCTCTGAGATGGATAAGAAGCACATACAGGTACCCCATGTTTTGTGTAGTCACTCACACAGCAGTGATCCCAGCTCGGCTACAGTCACCATATGGTAGAGCAACAGAAAGACAATAACTGGAAGGGTGCACTGTCGACAAATGTAATAACAACAGATGCTGGCGCACACTCAGTGTTGCACCACCTGTGGTGTCCCCTGCCAGCTCTCCATATGTTTGTTTTTAATACCAGCACCTTTCAAAATGATTCACCTTCTGGGCTGTGTGTACTACTGAGTGAAGCTTTTATCTGCTGTATTTTTTAGAACAAACGTATTGAGAAGACAAGGAGATTATTGAGCTGTGGCTCCTCTCTATTTCTAATTGTCTGTTCAAACATAAGCAAAGTGAATGTAGACTTAATATGACCCCTCTCCTCCATCCATCTCTACAGGATCAGTTAAATAAGCAGCGTGCTGCTGAGATCCGTCTGGAGGTGGAGAGGAAGCGCCTGCGGGAGGCGCTAGAGGCAGCTGAAGCTCGAGCCACCAGGGTGGAGCTGGGGAGGCGCAGTCTGGAGGGGGAGCTGCAGAGACTCAAGCTGAGCCTGGGAGACCGAGAGGCTGAGAGTCAGGCCTCCCAGGAGCGCCACGACTCTCTCGTCAAACAGGTGTGGATACAGAGCTGTTTTTTTTATGACTCATGATCAGCTTAATGCGATTAGTTGGGCCTGAGAATTTCCTTCTAATACAGGAGAATTAATGTCACTGACCAGCTGATGAACATCCATTTAATTATGATTTAATGCTATTATTTTAAATGTATTTATTCTTATAGTCTGCCATTTAGCCAGACCAATGTACACTATAGTGTTTACATATACAAATAAAACAAAGACTTAAATACAAAAACATCAGAATTAAAATCTTAAAATCTAAAGAAACAAGGGAGTCAGTGCCACTGCAGGTCAAACAGGGACATTATTAGTCAAGCATGACAGTTACATTTGCCTCAAAGTCACTAAAAGTTACTTTAAGTTCATGAAAGTCCCATTAACTAACTAAAAAAGAGATATAAGATGGATTCAGAGTATCAGATTTTACAGAAAACTCAAAAAGAAATCTTAGAAACAATGCTGCTCTGTCTCCTCAACCATAGTCGACATCAGGTGAGATCTGCAGCTTCTTTTTACAACTTGCTGACCTGCAGTCGTGCAGCTGGGGCTGATGTCCTGGAGATAGAAAGCCTTGCTGTGGGGGGCAGATTTAAAGAAAAGCTTTGTGCATGGTTTGTTGCCTTTAGAGCTGATTGATGGTGGAGCTGCTGTGATGGGCTGATAGAGAGGAGCAGCCACACTCCTGAATGAAAAGTTTAATCCTTATTTCCTAATTAAAAGCTGTTTACAGTATAATTCGTGTCATAATTCTATAAACATTACTGTTGCAAGGGCAATAAAACATAAATACTCTAACGGCGTTCAGAGTATATAGGACTGCTCTGGTTCCTGAATTATTTTTGTGGTGGTGAAAAAAAACCCACCCTCTGCTCACACCGTGGATATGTGAAAAATAGTTTCTGATAATCCACCACTCACTCCTGGTGTCTGTTTCAAAGGAAACATTATTAGTTGTAGTGATTATTCACTAAAATAAAAGCACTGTGCATTAGATAAGACTACACTGTGGCTAAAAACAACACAGCAGCTGCACTTTATAGTTGCCGTCCTGGTCCCTGCACTACATTTGACAAAAAGCAGCAGTGAAATCTCCCTTTGTTGAAAAAAAAATCTGTTTTTGTTTGTGTTAGCCTGAAATAAACTGCTTTCGTACTAATTGCAGGTTACTGAAGGAGAAGCCCGCGTGGCTCTGCTGCAGAGAGAGGTGGAGATGCTGAGCCAGGCACTGCTCAAATCTCAGGAAGGTGAATCTTTACTCAGAGAAAAAATCACTTCTCTCAACCAGACGATCCAGGAGGCGGCGGCCCTTCAGAGCAGCACGCAGGGTCGTCTGGCTGCCCTGCAGAAGACGCTCAGCATGGCTGAACAGGACAGAAGGCTGCTGCAGGTGAGAGAGAGAGGAACAAAAAAAAAGCTTCAAACAGCGTGGATCAGATGTGAATGTTGACATGAGGATTATTCTGTGCTATTAAGGAACAAATGGATGCATCCCGAGCTTCATTAGCTGAGGCGAGGAGAAACACGGCCACCCTCACTGAGCGCGTGCAGAGCCTGCAGAGCGAGCTGACCGAGAGTGAGCTGCGGCGAGAAGAAGTGGAGTCTGAGCTGAAGAGCGCTCAGGAGGTTAGAGACAAACAAATCACCAGAGACACTCGTCCACCTGCAGGGCTGCCGATCTGAAGCTGCGCCAGTAAAACAGTAGATTCTGGACAATGCTCAACTCAGGCTGGTGTTCTTGATAGATTTCTGTCTTCCTCCGTCAGGCTCTGCGTCAGCGCTCAGCCAGTCTTGCGGAGGCTCAGCGCAGCGCCCAGTCGGCTCAGACAGAGCGGGCTGCTGTAGAGGAGCGGCTCCGTGCGCTGCAAAGAGCAGTCGCCATGCTGGAGACGGAGAAAAAAGATGCAGAGAGGCAGGCCGCGAGGCTGGAGAAAGACAAGAACGCACTGAGGAACACACTGGACAAGGTCAGCGCTGTGTCAAGATGTGTTTGTTTCTTTCTTTGTTTTCTTTGTGACCTTCTGACCTAAAAGATATTTGATTTATATGCCAGTTAAGATTCAAAGTGTCCTGCACAGCCTTATAGCTACACCACACATGCTGATAGATATTCCTCCTGCACTTCAGTTGTTCTATAAAAAAATTAAACTAGGGCCCTTCTGTGTGGGTTTTCTTCGGGATTCTGGCTTCCTTCCACTCCAAAGACATGCAGTTAGCGGGCTTAGGTTAACTGGTGATTCTAAATAGCCCAAGTTATTCAGACAATTTTGTTTTCAGTTGCAGAAACACTGGAAAAAAATAAGTGATTTTTGAGATATTTGGGTTTTTTGTTGCTTTTTTTTCCATAATGAGCTATAAATAAGCTCCTGTAAGTCCTTCAATATTAAACGAAAACTACATTAAAATTAAAATTAAAATTAAAAAATAAAATTAATAAATTAATTAAAATTAAAATTAATTAAAATAAAAATATATAAATCATTATAAAAACATGAAAAATTGATTCTTATAGTATTGTAATAAATGTTTACTATTTACTTCCCTTCATTTAAATAAACATTTCTAGAACTTACTGAGAAATTTTGAATAAGATATGACATTTACATTTTTTATCAGGTTGAACGTCAGAAGCTGAAGTCTGAGGAGGGCACGATGCGGCTGTCTGCAGAGAAGAGTCGCCTGGATCGCTCTCTAAACACAGCCGAGCAGGAGCTGCAGGAAGCACAGCAGCAGATACTGATGCTGCAGGTAGGGAACGGCTGCTGATGAAGGCAAAAGACGAGAAAGCAAACTGCTGCCGAATCCTGCTGAAAGACTTTGTTTACTTAGTTTTGGATGGACACATCTACTGAAAGTGAGGGTTTGTGCACAAAGAGCGGGCAAGAAGAAAGCCAAGCAGATGTTTCACAGTGAGAAAATAAACCTGAGTTCTCAAGTTTTTGGGGTTTATAAATTCTTTAATCTGCCAAAACTCAAATCTGACTTGAGCAATGAGCTTAAAAAGAGTTTAAAATGATTTTTTTTAACATGCAAAGGTGACATGAGTGTAAAATAATCTAAATTTTTTTCTCATGTACATCTCTGGATGTAAAAAAAAAGAGATTAGTTTTAATCTTATATCGTGAAGTTTAAGTCCACAAAGTGACATCTGAGTAATTTTTACAGATAACCAAACGATTGGACCAAAGCCATGAGATAGTTTTGGGAAAGCTTCATTTTAATGATGCTAAAGTCTTAAGTATGTTTTTCTATTTACCACAGACATGCCAAAAACAAGCAAATAAATTAAGCTGCAGCGGGTTTTGGAGGAATTTTGAAATGCTCATTAAAGTTGTTTATTTCAGGTCGGTTTAACATTTCAGACCTCTCCTCTTTTCTCCTCATTCAAGCCAAACTTTTCCCAAGCTGCAGAAATGTGCCTTAACCGTCGCAGTAAAATCCCAAAGCTTTAACATTCACTACAGAGTTTTAAAGACTGTGAGGCTAACGGCCGTGTTTGGAGTCATTTTTTGCTGTGTCTTCTTTGATTGCTGAAGTCTTAGAAAGAGCAGAACACTTTGTGTTGTGTGACCTGATTCCCGCTGGAGGTTTGTTTGCGTGAGCCATCACTGATTTGATGGAGGACTTTAAAAGTCCCAGGTGTCACTAGATACCAGATAATTTAATTTCTTTGAATTTACTTAAACTTTATCAGGTTCACAGATCTGGAAGATTTGGACATGACTTTATTAGACTATTATTTATGTGACGTCTTCTTTCATTAGGATGATTCACTTTTCCCGCATTTTTTCTCGCAAATAACACACAGCTTGTTGTTGACCTTGTTGGACAGCTGTTTTACATGTTCTTAGACAGGCCCTAGTTCACTGCAGCACCTCCAAACGCGATGCTTTATTATCTTTTTTTTTTTTTTTTACTCTTTTTTAAC
>VUQG01012954.1:18523-28801 GCA_015106755.1 Etia nguti
GGGCCCTGGTTTTTTTTTTTTTTTTTTTTTTTTTACTCTGTTGTAACGCCGTCTATAAAACTCCAGTTGAGTTTGGCTTCCCTCCAGACGTTCTGTTCCTCTCCTTTTACATTTGGTTGTCTTCCCGTGTGTGTGTTTTTCATGAGTAGACACAGCTGGCTGAGATGGAGCAGTCTCACAGTTTGTGCGAGAGTTTGGTGAGGCAGCGCGAGGAGGCCCAGCGGGAGGCGGAGAGGCTGAGGACGAGCTTTCGGGACGTCGAACGGACGCTGGGCACCAGAGAGCGCGCTCACCGGCACAGAGTCAAAGGGCTGGAGGAGCAGGTGCGCACATTGTGCTGTGTTAACAGCTTCTTTTTCTTTCTTTTTTTTTTTTTACCAAGTTCACCTGGAGACACAACTGATGCAGGTGTTCCTCTTGCTTTAAACAAAGTAATTTGGAATATATATAAATATAACTTAAATGTTACTTACCTGGATCCAAGTTTCATTGCGTATAATAGATATGATGGATCATATTTGTGGGCACGGACACATCTGTGTTTCTTTCAGCATCAATAACGTTGCTTCAGGACGATGAACCCAACTGATGATTCAGTCTCATTGTTTTTTACAGGAAAAAAAAAAAAAGTTAGTGCTTGGATTTTTTCACCAAAACTTCATCTTAAAATGTTGTGCAAACACAGATGGAACAACGCGATCATTAGTATGTTGAGGTGGGAAGTAACAAAAGTAGAAATATCTGTAATTTCTGCTTCTAACTTTTTAAAAACAGGCACGGTATTTTATGTTTAAAGCATCAGAGGAACGTTTTTGTTTCCCAGCACTGTGTGCCTTCAAACATCAAACCGATTTGAACCTAAATAGAAGGAACACAAAAAAAAATATACAATGAGATGAAAGTGGCAAAAACATATAGTTTGTGTGTCATTTTTAGTGCTATACTCAGTAAGTTGAATTAAATGAAATTAAAAAGTAAGTAAATACAGAGCCCGTATTGGTGATACAGGTGCATCCTTTCCTGAGCAGCTGGTCCTGAGCCCATGCAGTGATTTCAATGACTGAATTAGGCCTGTTTTGAATGCTGGCCAAGGGCCTGAAGATCACGGATCACAGAGATTCCCCCAGATTCTTTGAATGTTTTGATGATATTATTTGCTGTAGATGATATTTGAAGTGTTATGTTGAGGAACAACACATTTGCATTACATCCATTTGCAGACTAGCGAACCTCAGCCCATCTTCACTTCTGAGACGCTCTTTTTTATACCCAGTCACATTAATGACCTGTTACTAATTAACCTAATCAGCTGCAAAAAAGTTCCTCCAGCTGTTTTTTAGCATCACTTAATTTTCCAGCCTTTTGTTCGCCGCATCCCAACTCTTTTGAGACATGTTGCTGCCTTCAAAATCCCACTCTTCTGTCCACGTCTGTAACCTGCAGACTGGATTTAAGATTTGAATCATGTCATCAGTTTTAAAAATTACAAGTTTAAATTCTGTTTTCTGTCACCTTTATCGTTACTGCAGGTGTCTACTCTGAAGGAGCAGCTTCAGCAGGAGATGAAGCGGCGGCAGCCGTCTCTTCCATCCTCGGTGCTGTCGGCGGGGAACCGAGATGCAGCTTGAAACCAGAAGCACCAGCGGGAAACTCCACTCATCATGAATGTCTCATAGCAACAACACTACTCTACAGTTACTGTACTGTTTCAAAGATGTTTTATTTTGTGACACTGAATGAACACTATTGTAATTTTGAAGCCTTCTGTTTTTTTCATTGTGACACAAGAGAGAGGAGGTGGAGCATTATGATTCAGCCAGCTGTGCTGAAAACACCAGCGGCCGGCCTGATTACTGGCAGCCATCTGCACTCGATCTTTGTCCAGCATCTTCCCAAATTTCTTGTTCTTATTCAAGAATCACCGCAGGACTCTCCTCCAGACAGGCTGGAATGAAAATCTGCAGATTCCTCCACGTTCATGTGAACAGATGAGGACAGAAAGGGAGGACTTTACTGCGCAAACGTGCCAGGAAACAAACAAACGGAGCATAATGAAAGAATTGTACTGTATGTTCTCTCTCAAACAGATTTTACTGATTATCTGATATATATATATATATATATATATATATATATATATATATATATATATATATATTTAGACACTATTTTACCACTGAAGACTGAGTGCTGCAGTATGATGGTGCAGTTTTTTTTATTAGGTTAGTTTTACTGCTTTTTACTTTATGTATAAATCCTGACACTGGTGATTAATAAGAGCAGAGTCACTCGTTTGGATGAAGGGAAGCGATGTTTCCCGGAAAATAAACTTGGCTGTGTGCGTCGTAACTCATGTCTGCTCATTAATACGCTTCAACACGCTGAGCTGCAGCTGTGAATCACACCTGAGTCAATGACACGCTGATCAGCTGTAGTAAAAAAACAAAACAAAGTTTATTTTTTTTCTCAGTCTCTATAGTGACAGTTTTACAAAGCAGTAGTACAGAGGCCATTTGTGAGGTCACTCCTCACTACCTGTTTCATCACATATCTCATGATCTTCGATAGCGAGACTGCTGGCGGCTGGATATCGATTAGTTTTGTCTGATGTCAGTGCACTGCGGCCACCATTGATGAGCTGATCATGACAATGACTGCTTTTCAACACAAATACAGTAACGTACCAGTAAACATGAGGCGATTAATGTGATACAATATGCAAAAAATTAAAAAAGAAAAATAGAGGATGTTCTGTGGCTTTATGTGCACCTCTAAAAGTTTTTTATAGCACCAGTGATTTATACAGTCATCAACGTTCTTTGGATTATACGTATCTTTACACACAGGATCTAGTGAGCAAACACACACGTGGAACATTTTAGACGAAGAGAAACATGCTGAAATGCAGAAGTGCTTTTTGCACAGGGGTAACGGGGGGTGTACAGAGGGAGAGGAGGGAGGAAGGAGAGCAAAGTAAGACAACGTGGTGAGGGAGGTGAAAAAGCGGCAGTATCTGGGCGGGTTGTGTCCCTGATCATCAGCAGCTACCGCAGCTCTTCCCACAGCTTCCTCCTAGTGATGCACACTGGCCACTCAGCGCTGCCACTCCACAGCGAGAAAACTGATCACGGCACAGGTCCGCTAAACACACACAAACATGAGCACACACAAACGGAAAAGTCAGTTAAAATAAATCTCATGATTCTTTCTCATATGAGCTATTGTCCAACACAGACAAGATGGACAGCGTTAAAATCCTTAGAAAGTTATTTTCTATAAGCAAGCTTGTAGAAAATGTTAGATAACAAGCCAAATCTATACCATCACGTTAGAATTTTTGTTTATTTTACATGTGTTTCTCTTTTATTTATATTGACATGCCTTTGAAGATTTGGTTTTCTTGATTAATTTATTAACCTGCCAGGGACTGCAGATAAAAATTAGCCTGTTTGGCTAAACCTGGCATATTTACAGGATGGGTTTAAGTGGTTGTGTTAATTAATATGCACTGCCCCTTCTAAATAAGCAGAAACGGAAAATTCCAAGGAGCAAATGCATGAACACAGGTTACGCGAATCCCACCTCTGAGCAGCTCCTCGTGTGCGCACACAGTCCTCACGCAGACCTCCTTGTTGATGACGTACACCCGCCGCAAACTGAACAAAAACACACGCAGAGGTCACACGTGCGGAGCCAGGAGCAGCTCACAGTCATCATGTCTGTCTCATCAGTCACAGCTGTGTCTACAGGCATCAGTCTATAGCCGATCTATACTGATTTAAATCCGCTGTTGGCTATTCAGTGAGACACTGCACTTCATGGTGTTTCCTCATTACTGCTGCAGTTTAGTTTGAGTCAGCACCACATACAAACTCATAAGAACTAAATGAGGGTTGATCCACAGCTGGATATCGTTCCTGACAAATACACTATTTAGTCCTGTTTGAACTGAATAATGGAGTCTTTGAAATGATTGCTGAGAACAGGCCTTACAGTCTTTATCCGGTAAGTTCTTGGAGAGGCAAAGAGAGCATTTTGGCTCCTGGTTGCCTTTTTGTTAGACACCTTGAGACATCTGCATCATATAAAACCTCATTCCTTTTGTTTTGGATCTGCATAAATGCACTGTAGTTCCAGCACATTGTTAACATCAGAATTAGCTGTGCTTCAGTGATATTTACATTAGAATAACAGACCAAAACTTGCACAGTGCCCATGAGGTAAATATCCATTCATCAAGAGGAAATGAAGCCATGCAATGTTACTCCTAATCACTGCTTTCTGTTGCTATTCTGCTCCTTTAAAAGTACTTACCTGTAGAAACAAAGGCTGTTGAGGCACTGCTTGCATGGTTTGTGAACTGAGTAGAGTCGGGTGCAGAGGTACTGCTCCTCTCTGCAATCTGGGAATCAAACAACAGAATCATTTCTCCACTTTACGCAAAACAACTGGCTTTCTGTTCTCGTCTCTCCGAATCACTTACCGAGAGGTCCAGGCTCCGTGGGCTCCGTCAGGAATTCGGGATCTGTTTTTTTCAAATAGTATGAGACATGCAGCAATCTGCATTCATTCATTCAATCGTGACAGCGCTCGGAGCAAATCTGTGACCGACAGGAGGAGAGCTAAGCAGACATACCTGATTTTCCAGGACGGATCACAGGGTTGAGCTGAACCTGCTGCTGATACCCTCCACGAGGAGGGTCTAAATAAGAGGAGAGAGAAATTTTCCCACTTATACACTTGGCATGACATTTAGAAAATGAGGAAACTGAAAAAAAGAAAAGTAAATGTCTCACCTGTAGTGTACTCATACTCTTGGAATTCTTAGAACAAGCAGGAGAGAAAAATGTTTCATGAGATCAACTGTTAGTTAAAAAAACCCAATAGAAAGCACTGCACCATATAACATGAACCACCTGCACGAGTTCACTAGCTTGTGAGTCAGTAATCATGACTTCATATGCAAGATGTTTAAAAATAATAAGATGAAGACTGGTCAAAGTGCTATTTACACTGCATTGGAGTTGCTATGCGAATGACAAACATATGAATCAGGAGAAAGACAGAGAGAGAGGGAGGGAGGGTGAACTCCTCGAGGATGGGTGATACAGCAGAGGATAACGAGGAATTGAGAACAGATGTGGAGAGCTCTGATGTAAACCGATGCTGAGCAGGAACAATGTAGGCCAATATTCTCTAAATTAACTCACCATTAAAGCTATACGGATCCTGGTACTGGGGCTGGCTGAACAGCACAACTGTTGACATCGAGACAAATAGAGGAATCACAAAGACGGAGTGATGAGAGAAGTGCAGTCAGTGAAACACAAATAACCCTATCACTGGTGTTTTCTAAGTCTTTTTTTAAGATCACACTCATCTCCTTTAATAAGGCAGTTATATGAAACGTTAAAAATGCAGGAAATGCAATCGCATCTGATAATTATGTGGTTTTTACATCTTCAAGCTCTAGCTAGCACTACTGCAGGACCATTATTCCAAATGACAAGTCACAATCGCATCAAGCTCGGGAACGTGAGGAGAAAGACCGCACGTGGCGTGAGGGGTTTGGGCAGGAAGCTTTTCTGCTTAAGCCTAACCAATAGTGAGTGAACGCTGAGAAGAATAACACCATTACACCACTACCAGCAGCCTGAAGAAGGATCCATGGATTCATGTTGGTTATGCCAAATTCTGACCCTCTGAATACCACAGTAGAAATCGAGACTCATCACACCAGGCAGCATTTTCCGATCTTCTCTTGGCTAATTTTGGTGAGTCTGTGTGAACTCTAGTCTCAGCTTCAGCCATGGCACGTTCAAAGCTTGGTTTCAACTTCAGCAGGTCGTCTTGGCCATGACTACATCCCTAGATCCACTGGGTTGCCGCCATTTGATTGGCTGATTAAATATTTGCGTTCAAGCAGTGGAACAGGTGTACTTAAAAAAATGTCAAGTGAGACTTTGTGCTGTTGTATCTCACTATTATTCAGAGCAGCATCCATGTGTTATCTTGTGCAGCTTTTTCAGTTTCAGTTTGACTAAATTTTGTTGCTATTTGAGGAATAGTGAACATGTGTGTTGCCCTTAAAAAAAACATTTTTCTACCTTTGTTTTTTACAGCAGCAATTTTCTGTTAAAGTTTGAAAAGTTTTGGGAGGTTTTCGGCATTTTTGGTCGACTGGTCAAAGGGAGTGTGTGGGACTAAACTGGACAACGGTGACAACAGGTGCTGTTGGGCTGTTTCGTTGTTGAGGTCTGAATATGAAATGAATAAAGGAATAAATGAAGGAGTAGTTTGACATTTTTTTTAAATGTTGGTAGGGCTTTGTTGTTACCTTTATACTGAACTATTCATCTGTCATTTAATCTTATTTAAGTTGTTGATCAAGGAGCTTTTCATGCATGAGAATCGTGTCAATCTCCTTACCTAACTTGAAGTAAGAAAGCAAATAAATCTATTATACCAAAATGTCCAAACATTTAATATTGAGCCTTTGATGTTGCAGAGATTGGATTTGTTTTTTAAGGCACTGTTTCAGCTTGTAGAGGCCTGTGGTGCAGTTACCTGGCATGCAGAGTAGCAGGAGGACTCTCATGGTCGCTCTGGGAGGTAGACTGACTTTAACACTGGAGGGAAAATGAAAGTATTAATCAAAACAAAGCAACATGAGGGGGATAAAGTGCTCAGTGCTGGACATTGCTTTGGTCTCCTAAAAACTCGTCTCTTCTCTTTCCCCTGTCCTCCGTCACCTTTCTACCCCCCCTACTTCTGCCCTCCTTAAGCCATCATCCCCACTGTGACCAACACCACCACCTCCTCCACTGGGGAACTGTGGCAGCAAGAATGTGGCACGTCTTCCTCAGAACAAACTTTCTGTTTTACAGCGTTTCCTCGCTGCAGCACACAGTCCGCATTCCAGGAAAAGAAACAGAGGACCCCTCGACCCCACCCCGCTCTCTTTCTCTCTGGGTTTTCTTTATCCCTCCCTCTTTATGCCTCCTCATCCTTCACTTCCCTTCTGTCGCTCTCACTGGTCATTTCCTCCAGCCCCCCCACCTCCTTTCCCCCCTTTTCTTTCTTCTTTACCCCACCAAGCAACAGAGAGTCTTTTAAATGTGGATATTAAAATTGATCAACTGGTGTTGTTGCACATAAAACCCCCCACTCTGAATCCGTCAGTGACATTCATGAAGTCACACTGTTACATACAGTAAAACTCATTACCTTACACCGACTAAAGTACTTTTCCACTTTGTGGAAAGTATGAACGCTCCTCCTCCACAGCTGCTGCTGCACTGTGGGCCACTTCATGCACTAAACCTGATTGTTTGCTCCATACACAAAACCCACTCTTTTCTTTTCTCCCTCCCCTTTGTGTGTGTGTTTGTGTGTGTGTGTGTGTGTGTGTGTGTGTGTGTGTGTGTAACTAAATGCAGATTTTTTTAGGTCACATTTGGACACAAAATCTGTGAGTAAAACACTTTTTGCACAAGTTGTGCATGCATGCCAAGCAATTTGTGCATCTTTGTGTAACACTATAATACACGTGCACACACCCACACACACACGCACATACACACACACAGTTCTTGGTGTGCATCACAGTGGCTTTCGGAAACCATATGTTTTCACAGCACACATCTGGGAGCCATTAGCCCCCCCTCTCCCAGTTACAGAGACCTCACCATCTCCCCCCCACCTACACACACATACACACACAAAAACCCCACAATCAGGAGATGCTCTGCTGTCATCCATTTTTGCACCATTTGGTTTGTTTTTTTTGTTTTTTAAATATTTATAGTTTTTTAAAAAAAAGGGAACACTTATGAATCATTTCTGCATATGCCCTCATCGCCCCCTATTCTCTGGAAGCAGCTGAATTTCCCCCCCACTCAATGACAGAGAAAGGCTGGAGAGAGGGTTTAGTTTTCACCCTCTCTCCAGTGCCTCCTCCTCCCTCTTCCTCTCTCCAGTGAAAACACAGGACCACATGTCAATTCTCAACAGCCATTAATATACACCCAGAATATCCTCGGCTATTTTTGGTTTGCATTAAGCAGACTGATAACCGCCAGGAATGCTTTGACGTCCTTTTAAGACTCACCGCTCTGCATGAAGTCTGTGCAAAAAAAAAAAAAAAAAAATGTCTCCTGATTTTTTTCCCTCCTCCATAACCTTCAGCATAAATGCAATTTAGATCAGGTTAAGTCTTTAACTCATTTCACACGTGCATTCAGTAATAATAATAAAGAGGAAACAAGAAAGTCAAACTAAACCAGTCATGCGACTTTTTCAGAGAGCTTACCCAACTTTGACTCAATTCGCTCCGACTTTCTCCTGCTCTCATGTGTCCTGTGAGTGCAGGAGGACTTCCAGCGCCACATTGTACCACCCCGCATCTGCAGTCTCCTCCCCGTCCAGTCCAGCCCCGGACTCCAGCAACGACCTAACAACCCTGTCCGTGAAGAGAAGTGGCAGCTATGAAAGTATCAAATCGAAGGGTGAGGTCCGTTTTTTATTCTCATGCTTCCAGGATAGTCTAGTATGATTAACAGTTCACAATAATCCTTATTTTTCTTCATATCTGCACGGGTGCAGCCCTTTCAAGTAGTTCATCTACTGCTTGAAACAAGACTTTTAGCTCTCTTTCCAAATTATTTTTTTCAGATGGCTTTCTTCTGATTGGCTGGCCTTTGCAAACAGAAGGTCTGGACAGCGGGTGGGTGGGGCTTCTGTGCTCACAATCTGGGATGTCACCCTTTCACCGATAAAGTAACTGGCATTGATGTCTTGTATTTCATGTCAGCACACATAAATACCAGCTATGTTTTCCTTTATACAATACAACTGCATGTGGGTCCTTGTTAAATTCTGTACACACAGACGGTTTTTAAAGAATCAGGCCTCATCACATCTTAAAGACCTTCAACGGCCTTAAAGCTGAAGGCTCTGCCACAAGATTGCTCCCAGACTGCAGGCTTACTTGTGGCAGAGCCTTCAGTTTTAAGGCCGTTTTTCTGTGAAACCAGCTCCCAGCTTGGTTTTGGGAGACAGACACCCCCTCAATTTTAAGATTTTAAGCTTTTTGATAAAGCTTACAGTTAGGGCTTGATCAGGTGACCCTGCTGCTGCAATAGGCTCAGGCTGCTGGCGGCCTTCCCATGATGCACTCTACTCCACTTTTTTTTCTTCTTCTCTCTCCCACAGTTTGAATTTTTATCTTCTCTGTCCCATCATCCCACAGCTGGTCTCTGCAGATAACTGCCAGAGGCTTGTTGGGGTTTCACTCTAATATCATATTGTATGAATTTGATATTTATAAATAAAGGTGAACTCTTTTCTTTTGTAAATAAACTCCAGTTTATGCCAGAATTAATCTTAAAATAAGGTTTGTGGGCAGCAATAGCTTTAAAAATTCTGTCTCTATACATACCCACAGCACTAAAAACAAAGTTTTGCTTTTAGTCCTCCAGAGATTAGTTTGCTGTACAGATGACAAACTCCATTTTACAACATAAAGCAGGATTTTAGTGCCCCTTTAATCACAGTCAACACACAATATGAGTTTTATTGATGGTTGAAAAAGCTTTGGAAAGCTTCAGATGGTTCAACTCATTTGGCTCTGCTCAATAGTGACACCCAGAGGACACCAAGTCAATGTAGTAGTAGGATGACAGGAGAAATAATCACGAGTGAAAGAGCGCTACCAGAATTTAAACTTATTTATTTCCATCAAAACAAAGACTGATGTCAGTATGCTGGAAGATCTGAGGGAACATGTCTGTGAACCAGCTGCTAACACAAAAAGCAAGGAGCTAAAAGACACACAAAGAAATGCCTGGATTTGACTCTGCAGCATCAAGTACACAAACACACAGTAGAGTTGGAGGTAAACACCTCTTTTATGGTACATGTAAGACTCAGACGCTCTCTCTCTCTCTCTCCTTTATTCATACTGTACATGTGCGTTTATGTCACACCAAGTTCTCCAACCACACACACACTTAAACTACAGCTGACTGCAGGATGTAGTGGTGGTGGTAGTGGCTGAGATACATGGTGCACTGGCCCAACAGACCTGAAGAAGCATTTTTTGATCATTATATAATTTAATCATGGAGGGATAAGAAGATCCACAGGAAAAATGAGGTTTCAGACAGCAGCTGCCGTCTTCTCCTTGTATGTGGCCATCATCTTCTTGATCTCAGCGATCGCTTTTCCCGGGTTCAGGCCCTGACAGGAAGAGCACAGAAAACACAAAAGCTTATTCAC